>JADRCD010198354.1:0-19361 GCA_019843815.1 Montemys delectorum | reverse complement strand
TCTCTCTCTCTCTCTCTCTCTCTCTCTCTCTCTCTCTCTCTCTCTCTGTGTATTGGAGTCTTCAGAATCCTTTAGATTCAGATAATAAATTGTAGACTCTAGTCACGCAACTGTGCTATAAAAGCATTAGAATTAATTTCTCCTATCTGGCTGTATTTTTATTACCCATTATGTAACCTCTTTTTTTTTTTTTTTTTTTTTTTGGTTTTTCGAGACAGGGTTTCTCCGTATAGCCCTGGCTGTCCTGGAGCTCACTCTGTAGACCAGGCTGGCCTCGAACTCAGAAATCCGCCTGCCTCTGTCTCCCAAGTGCGGGGATTAAAGGCGTGCGCCACCACCGCCTGGCATGTAACCTTTTTCTATCTCTTAGCTGTTGGTAACCTTTATTTTTTTTTCTATGAGATTTGTTTTGTTTTGAGGAAGGTTCTCATGTAGTTCAGGCTAACCTTGAACTCATTATGTAGCTGAAGATGACGTTGAATTCCCAACCTTTTTGCCTCCCTTCCAAAGTAGTGAGATTATAGGTGTGTACCATTACTCATCGACATTGATGTTTTTAGCTTTCACAAATGACCATATGCCATATTTGTCTTTATGTGCCTAGTACATATTAATTTTAATTTTTAGAACAACACTGTATTTTTATCTATATTTTATTTTAAAAGAAGAAAGTTAAGTGATACATTCAAGATAGCTCATGAAGAAAAGGATGTAAGGTGCTAGCAAGATGTCTCGGTGGGCAAGGGCACTTGCTAAGCAGGATGACCTGAATTTGATCCCTGGATCCCACGTTGTGGAAGAAGAGAACTAACTCTTGAAAGTTATCCTCTGACTTCCATACATGTGCTGTGGCATGCACATACATGTATAAAGACACAAAGTAAATAATTTTTTTAAAGATTTATTTATTATTATATGTAAGTTTGTGTAAGTAGCTGTCCTCAGACACACCAGAAGAGGGCGTCAGATCTCTTTACAGATGGTTGTGAGCTACCATGTGGTTGCTGGGATTTGAACTCAGGACCTTTGGAAGAGCAGTAAATGCTCTTAACAGCTGAGCTGAGCCATCTCTCCAGCCCTATAATTTTTTTTTTTTTTTATATATATAAAAGGAAAAGGAGTCAGTATTGAGCTTTTTATGTCTTAGGCTCCATGAGTACTATATAAAACACACTTTCAAACTCGAGGTCAAAATGCGATAATAAGCTGGAGCATAGTTTTGATGGGAAGCACTAAGCATTGAAAACAGAAGGCACTTGGGAGATAGAGGCAGGATAGGTTCAGTAGTCCAAAGTCATCCCTGGCAACACAGGGAGTTCAAAGCCAGCATGGGCTACTCAAAATCTTGTCTCAAAAAAACCCAAAAAATCAAACAAACAAACAAACAAACAACCCCCCCCCCCCCCCGCCCCAAGAACTGGAGAGAGAGATGGCTTAGTGACTAATAGCACTTACTCCTTTTGCAGAGAATCTGAGCATCTAGTTCCTAGTGCCCATACTGGGCAGGTCACAGCCACCTGTAACCTCAGTTCCAGAGGATCAACACCCTCTTCTGGCCTTTTAAAGTTTGGTTTAAATAGGCTCAGCTGGTTGAGAACTTAATGCTCT
Source organism: Montemys delectorum (assembly GCA_019843815.1). Taxonomy (NCBI): domain Eukaryota; kingdom Metazoa; phylum Chordata; class Mammalia; order Rodentia; family Muridae; genus Montemys; species Montemys delectorum. The sequence goes on along the minus strand of JADRCD010198354.1, from coordinate 17,753 downwards.
TGTAGGGGATCTGATTTGGGTTTCCAGCACCCACGTCAGGCAGTTCACAACTCTTTGTAACTCTAGCTCCAAGTGATCAGATATCTCTGGTTACTTTGGCAACCTACATTCACGTGCATATACCTACCCACACAACTACATAATTAAGAATAAATGAAGTAAAATCAACAAAAACCATGGTAAAACACACAAATATCAAACTGCTTGTCATCATAATACTGTCTTAATTTTAAATTCACATTTTTTTTCTTTTACAGATTCTGTGTCATAAATACCTTATCGGTGTATTGGCATATATGACGGAACTGGCAATTTTTCAAATTGAATGAATTCTGAGTGATGTGTTATAAACCCTTCTGTTTGTTTGCTGAACTGCAATGCCTGGTGGAACTGTGGAAGAACTGGAGCACTTGTTTTCTCAGGGTGCCTTTGGAGTTGCCCAATTGGATCTAGAACATAGCAGTGGTAGTGGGTGAGCCATGTTCATGGGTGCGTGGACCCAGCATATCACTGTGGCTGCATCATGTTATAAAAGATGCTGAATTGTTAATATAAAAGGATCCAATTTAGTCAAATAAACTTATCTAAAATCTGGTGTTTCTGATTTAGGTTATTTTTTCTGTTGGTGGGGCTTGCCTCTCTCTGAGGTTCCTGTTCAAGTTCCTTGATTTTTCACCTCTTGATTTCCCTCAGTTTGGTCTTTTGATTCTCTTTCCACTTTCATGTTTAACTGTCTTATTCATTTCCTTCTCCTATGTTTGTGCTTTTCACAGATTTAAGGTTTTATTAATTTCCCTTTTACAGACTTCTACCATATTTATAAAGGCTATTTTAAGGTCTTTGTCTTGTGTAATTTGGGAATTACAGCTACGTTGTGATTCTCAGGGCCTACTGTGGTAAGTTGCTGGGCTCGAGTGGAGACACTGTCCTGGCTGTTACTGTCTTTTTATGATGGCGTCTGGATTTGGAAGAGTGTCAGCATGGTGTTGCTCTTGTGTTTGCTGGGTGGATGTTTCACACCTTAGCTTCTGCTGCCCTCTCTGCTTCTTAGGGGAGTGCTGGCTGTGTGGGCATGGTAGGAAAGTCTGGGCTCCTGACAGCTGTGGCCACTGGGAGCCCCGGGTAATGGATACACAACATGAGACCCAATGAATGAGACCCAATGAAGGTGGCCACTGGGAGCCCCAGGTAATGAATACACAACAGGCCCAATGAATGAGACCCAATGAAGGTGGCCACTGGGAGCCCCGGGTAATGGATACACAACAGACCCAATGAATGAGACCCAATGAAGGTGGCCACTGGGAGCCCCGGGTAATGGATACACAACAGGCCCAATGAATGAGACCCAATGAAGGTGGCCACTGGGAGCCCCGGGTAATGAATACACAACAGGCCCAATGAATGAGACCCAATGAAGGTGGCCACTGGGAGCCCCAGGTAATGAATACACAACATGCCCAAATGAATGAGACCCAATGAAGGTGGGGCTAAGAGAAAAGTTTATAGTACTGAGTGCATATATCCCAGGTAATGAATACACAACAGGCCCAATGAAGGTGGGGCTAAGAGAAAAGTTTATAGTACTGAGTGCATATACCCCGGGTAATGAATACACAACATACCCAATGAAGGTGGGGCTAAGAGAAAAGTTTATAGTACTGAGTGCATATATTAAAAAGTTTTTCTGGAGGGGAGATGGATCTCATACTAGCAACTTAACAACACACCTGAAAACTCTAGAACAGTAAGAAGTATTGTGCCACCCAAAAGGAGTAGACAGCAAGAAATAATCAAACTCAGGGCTGAAATCAACAAAATAGAAACAAAACAACATAAATAATGAAACAAGAGATGGTTCTTGAGAAAATCAGTAAGATTGACAAATCCCTATCCAAATTAACTAAAAGGCAAAGAGAGAAAAAAATCCAAATGAACAAAATTAGAAATGAAAAGGGGCACTGAGGAAATCCAGAGTTATAATAAGGACATACTTTAAAAACCTTTCATCGCCGGGCGGTGGGAGTGCACGTCTTTAGTCCCAGCACTTGGGAGGCAGAGGCAGGCGGATTTCTGAGTTAAGACCAGCCTGGTCTACAGAGTAAGCGTCAGGACAGCCAGGACTACACAGAGAAACCCTGTCTTGAAAAACCAAACCAAACCAACCCCCCCCCCCAAAAAAAATAAATGAATAAAAAAAAACCCTTTCATCACCAAATTGTAAAGTCTAAAAGAAACATAATTTTCTTATAAAATCAATACCACTTACCAGCTCATATGAACTCACAGCAGCATGTGCAGGGCCTCATTTCAATCCTTCTGAGAATGTGTCCTCTTTTCCTATAAATTTGGACTTACTTTCCTTTTGTTTTGAGATGGGCCTTTGAGAGATATTCCTGATTTTATTCCTGATATTATTGTAGGCTATGTTTCAGATAACTCTAGTGGCATATAAAAAGAAAGAGTAGGACTTTGGTAAAATGATATACCAGTTCTACTAATAAATATACATACAGGCAGACTTCCTTGGAATTTTTACATAGGTGACTGTATTAAATGGGTTTGGAGTAGATGACTAGTCCTTTCAATTCAAAACTGTAAGACTCTTACACACAAGGAAATAGATTTACAGATTGGGCTGTATAAGATACTCAGTGAGAAGTCTTAATTGTGTCACTGGTAGGATGAAGCACTTTACATAAGAAACAAAACCAAAAATCCACATAATCAGTAAGGTTAGAAGTACCAAATAGCAGTAGGTAGGACTGGAGAGAAGGCTTAGAGGTAAAGGCACTTACTGATTAAATGGAGTTTGGTTCCTGGAATCCATATGATGTAAAGAGAGAACTGACTCCTGCAAGTTGTCTTCTGGTGCTGTGGCATGCTCCACACCACCCCTTACACACACACACACACACACACACACACAGTTAAAAAACCAACACAAAACTTTAAAAATTAAAATATTTTTGTGGTAAATACTACCTTTATTTTAAAAAGTTATACATGCTAGAAAAAAGCATAAATGATACATGTAAACAATTGTTTACCAAATACTTATTTTTTTCCTTGAAAAAGGTGCAAATGATGTTTAAATGTAAACACAAAAGGTGCCAGGGGAGAGGGAAAGGGGAAAGGTTGTTCCTTTTGGTTGTGGCTAGAGTCTCATTCAAAGGTTTTCCTGCAAAATACACTGAAAGAAAAAAAATCAGTCTGTGACTATAATGGGGGATAACCTTAGGCACTAAAATTTTCATGTATTTCCTTAAAACCTTTCACCAGAAAGTGCAACTTAAGAGACAGTAACAGTGGCCTTATGAGATGAAAGAGTGAAAATCAGCGTAAGGAGCCCAGCTCTGCTCACAGGCTTCGACGGACGGCTTGGTGTTCCTCCACATGGACTGCTAACATGACGACCACTCCTTTGGTGTTACTAAGGAAGGGTCACCTCAGAGTCACCAGGCCAGAACATTTCAGTGTAAAGTGAAAATCAAAATTCAGTGCTGGAGAATCAGTCGGCACAACTCTTCCACAGCTACACTCATCTTCACTGCAATTCTCAAGATGACAAGGAGTGAGCCTCACACCGTTTTTATAAGAGGCACCAGGCAGAGACCAAGGTACATGTGGCAGAAACTCGATGAAAGTATTACAGGGGAAGAAGGGAAGGGGGTAGGCAGAAAGTTCAGCTAGACAGGTGTAAACGCCCACCAGTGGATGCAAACCGCAGCATCGGGGCCCTGCTTCTAGACACTTAATAGTCCTTCCGAACCGTCCTGGTTAGTGAGATGTCTTCCTATTCAGTTTTTCTTTTACATTTAAAAGAAACTTCATTTTTAATTATATTTGATGGGTATATATGTGTTTGTATGTATATGAATGCACAAGAATATAGATACCTACAGAGGACAAAAGAGAGCCCTGGATAAGCAGGCTCAGCAGTTTTCAACCTGTGGGTCGTGACCTCTTTGGGGAGGGTGGGGAGGGTGGTCAAAGGACCCTTCCACATGAGTCACATATCAGATATCCTGTAATCAGATGTTTACATCATGATTCATAACAGCAGCAAAATTACTGTTATGAAGCAGCAACAAAAACAATGTTCTGGTTGGGGGTTAGCACATGAGGGTTGCAGTGTCAGGAAGGGTGATGACACTGCTCTACATGGAGCTACGCACAGTTCTGAGCTGCCAGATATAAGTGCTGGGAACTGAACTTGGGTCCTCTGCAAAAGCAGCACGCACTATTACTGAACCATCGCCAGCTCCAGCTCTCTTTACATTTGGAGTGCTCTACTATTTAGTGCCAAATGGTAACGAGCGCACATGCTAGTGTTTTACCTTCATCACTGGCAATCTCTGCAGATGGATTGTGTGTGTCTGAGAGGAATAACATTAGGTCACACATAGCCCTTCTGCCCTTACCGGGATTTTTAAAACCAACACAAAACCTACGAAGCAAAGAAAATTTTGCAGCTTAGAACTTTTGACTTTTTTTTTTCTCTTTTTTTTTTTTCATGGAAGGAAGGATAAGTAGAATAAAACAATTTAAAAACAACACAACAATAACAACAACAAAACCCCAAAGGACCCAAACCAACAAAACAAAAACAAAAATCCCCATCAAAACTCCATGATAAATTAAAGCCAAAGGATAAATACTCTTCTGCAGAGAGCAGAAAGGCATTGTGCAAAGGTGGCATTCTGCAGGTGAGTTCCGCCATTAGACTGCTAGTTCTGAATGTTGAGGCACCGGCAAAGAATAAAATTCATTCTATTGTTTTCTCGAGCTGTACAAAGCTTGAAGTCAAGGCTCTTCCAATATAAAGGAGCGTATGCAAGATTTTCTTCTGTGTTCACCATATATGGGATTCACAATGTGTCATTTTAATAACTCCTACACCACCTCCTAGCCGACGGTAATTCATCCCTCCGTATAACCTGCAAAGAGAAAAACAAAGGCCCATTTTCTAACTGGAAAAAACACTGCTCCTTCTAAAAGAAGACATCAGGCACAGCATTCTGAGCTCCATTCACGTAACTCTTCCAGAGCCAGAAGCAAACAGAGCACAGGTGAGTAGCAGAAGGAAGTCAGCGTATGACTGAAAAGCTCAGGTGAGTAAGGCTGGCCCGCCCTTTAAAGCTTTGCACCTCGCCTGGCTTCTAAAACACAAACCACCATGTTGCACATTCCTGTGTCTCATTTTGTACCTGGTTATCTATTTTCCCAGGCATATTTTCTCCTTGCCTAAAACGTTCTCATTTTCTGTCTTATTTCTCTTGCTATGATCTTCCTAGGCTCATAGCTATGAAGTGCTGGTGTTATAGGTATGCACCACTGTACTTGTCTTAATTATTTTTATTTGATTTTTCTACTTGATTTTCAAGCTGTTCTTATTCCAGCCCTGGTTGCTTCAAAAATCATGGCAATCCTCCTGCCTCAGCTTCTTAAGGGCTGGGATTATAGGTATGAGCACCAAGCCAAGCTGCTCAATTTCTCCCGTTCCTCTCCCCTCTTCCTCCGTCTCTCCCTCTCTCCTTTCCTTTCTTTTTATAGATCTGTATTCTGTGTTCAGGTGCACATATGACTGGAGACCAGAGGTCACCTTAGATGTCATTCTTCAGAAGAATTTTTGTTTTTTTGTTTTTTTTGGTTTTTTTTTTTGGTTTTTCGAGACAGGGTTTCTCTGTGTAGCCCTGGCTGTCCTGGAACTCACTCTGTAGACCAGGCTGGCCTCGAACTCAAAAATCCACCTGCCTCTGCCTCCCAAGTGCTGGGATTAAAGACGTGTGCTCCGCCACCACCACCGCCACCACCTGGCTCATTTTGTTTGTTTTTTGAGACAGGGTTTTTTGGTGGCCTGGAACTCACTAAGGAGGCTTGCTGACTGGTCAGGGAGCCCAAGAATCTGCTTTGTCTCTGCCTCCTCAGCTTTGCTATTACAGATGCATGCCACCATGTTTGGCTTTTTATGTGGGTTCTGTGGGTTAAAATCAAGTCTTCATGCTTGCAGAGGCAAGCACTTTACCACCTGCTCTTTCTCCCCAGTCTATCAGTTATTTGTTTTTATTCCCTTGTCTACATAGAATCAATTACATAGTATCATCTATATAGTAATATTTAGTTTATGATATGTGAACAAGATCATCCTCAAAGTTAAAGACTTTTAGGGGAGAAATACTAGCTCCTCATTCAGCAATGAAATAAAATTGATTTGGGATATGCACCAAGTATGGTAATATATACCTATAATTTACCAAACATGGAAGAATGAGGCAAGATGATTATCTCAGGCTAAAACTAGCCTTGACCCTACATAGTTCTAGGCCAACCTGGTATATAGAGGGCTACTTCCTTAAAAGCAAAACAAACAACCCAAAACCAAACAACAGCAACCACCACCACCAAGCACGGCGACCCACGCTTGTAATCTCAGCGCTCAGGAGACTGAGCAGGAGGACTGCTGTGAGTTCCAGGGCAGCCTGGGCTGCAGAGTAAAGTTAAGGTTAGCTTGGCCTATAGTGAAACCCTGCTTCAAAAAGCCAAAAACAAAAACAAAATTATTAACTTTGGGCTGGATATAGAACATACACCTTTAATCCCAGCACTTGGGAGGCAGAGGCAGGCAGATTTCTGAGTTTGAGGCCAGCCTGGTCTACAGAGTGAGTTCCAGGACAGCCAGGGCTATACAGAGAAACCCTGTCTCAAAAAACCAAAACAAAGTAAACAACCCAAAAACCCAAACCAACAAAAAAGGTTTTTAGATTATAGATGTACATATATATTACAGATAACATTATATAATCTATAGATGATTTTTAGGACCTTCATGAACATTATTTACCACATATTACTAATTTTAATGACAGTTACCGACAAAAGTCCATATATGAATTATAGTGATTATGAGACAGAAGTAGTTGTAGCTATTTCTTTAATTATGCTTACTCTAAATTCCTACCAAAAATAAACCTGTATAAGGAAGTAAACATTCCATGAGTGGGAGGCTTTTCTCTGTGCAAACCTGCTCTTCTCTGTCCTTTACCCATTTATTGATTTAGCAAGGCTTCAGTGCCACTCTGCAGACAGACGCGCCTCCCTGTCTTCCTCAGCCCTTCTTTGTTTGATAACCACACAGTACTTCCACCTAGTGCTAACACTGGGACTTCTAGCAATCTATCTTCACTTTTGTTTCCTCAGGGACCAGCACACTCAGGAAATCGGATAAACATCGTCATGAAGAATGTAATGTTGAAGCAAAAAGCACCAGCACCGTGTTAACTGACTCTAGTGTTGTGACTACTCAGCTCTACACAGAAGCCCAAGATAGTTATTTCAATCTCAGTAAGATGCTTGGCCAGCATCTGATGCCCTGCATCGTGGGATGTGTATAGTGCTAGGGCTTGAGCCCAAGCTCTCATCCAGCTAGGCGCCCAACCCTGTCCCTGAGGATTTAATAACAACATAAAATTAAATCTATAAAATGAAGTTCAAAAAATTAATCTCTCAAAATTAAAAGATGTAGCTTCCTTTCTAAAAATGAACTTTAAAATAGGGCAGATTTCAAACAAGAATCTATATCAATACATTTTAAAAGCTAAAGAAAGAATAGGTCTCAAAATAGTGTTTTTTCAAGGTAACTACATTTTACTCCCTACAAAGAAGGCTTCTCAAAAGACAGTCTGTACTCAGACTGAGAATTGAAGGTCCTGACTCTGAGTCTAATAATGGCCCTAACTTATTTATGCACACCTTTATTTTCTTTGTGCATTGGTTTCCCCAGCAGGATATGATGGGAATAAAAAGGATAGCCTTCATTGTTTTTCTCATCTCTACTTATATAAAATGAGATAGCTATTAGAAGAACTTAGGAATATTTTTATCAGATTCTTTAGAACAACTAAGTTAAGATGCATCACCATATCTGGGTTCCTTCATCTCCCTTCAGGACACGAGGACGTCAGTACGTTGGCCATCCCACTTTTGGTGATCATGATCTTTCTTAAACCCATGACTTCAAGTTAGAAATGAAAAGACTTGGAAAAGTCTAACGGTTACCTCCATGTATTGGCATCTGGGTCAAAAACTTCAATGGTCTTCAAGTATGTTGTGCCATCAAAACCCCCTACTGCCATGAGCTGTCCATTGACCACGGCCAGGCCGACCTGCAGGAGCAAAGCACAGTGGCTGATGGAGAACTGAGAGAACCACGGGAAATTCACACTGTTTCTCGGTAGGCTACTCAGATCTCTTATATTCTAGTTTACACGATGTCAGGGAGAAAAAGGAGCAGTAATCTATGAGATGATGGGAACCATTAAAGTAGGTCTTTTATTAATATATGTACCCAAGAATTTGGTAAAATGTAAAAATTTGTAAAATGTAAAAAATGTAAAAACTTGGTATGAACAAGAACCTCCAAACTTCTCTCATTTCTGGTTTACCCACTCTAATCCACTTTCCAAATTGCTACTAAAATATTATTAAAAACACAAACATAAACATATCACTCCTGTTCAGAAACTTGTAAGCCTCCATTCTGCCTAAGACAGGTTTGAGGTCTACGTTACTCAGGTTTTCAGAAATCTGGCCACCATGTTGGCCTCCCCTCCTACATTTCCCCCTCTCCTAATGTTCCATGCTCTCCTCTGAAACACTAGACAGGGTTGAGTGACCTACGTGCACTAAGCACATTCTCCCATGTCCTTCTGTCCCATACGGCACCCCGCAGCACATCCTTACTGTAGACACTGCAAACATCTCAGCCTCCTCACCAGACTGAGAGTACAGCACCCCGCAGCACATCCTTACTGTAGACACTGCAAACATCTCAGCCTCCTCACCAGACTGAGAGCCCCATGACAAGAATCCTGTAGACATGTGCTTTCTAAATGAGTGAAAATGGAATCAAGTGGACAGTGGATAGCTCTGAAAGCCTATTAGCTTCCAGGGATAAATCGAGACACAACACACAACTTGATGGTGCCTGCCAGTGAGACCCCTGATGGATGCAAACCAGAATTTGCTCCTTTTTATCCTCAGATCAGGGAGTCTCTAAGTGCAGTTTGCTTCTCTTTGAGTATGTGTCCTACACTGACGGATTCCTGCTGTAATCAGTGCTGAATGAGTTAGGTTTCATTAAGACAAACATTCCTGAAGGCGGTGAATTTTATGTTTTATTTTGGACATCTCTTAGTGACCAGTCATTCATCTGTGGTGGAGACCATGACAACAGGTCAGCCAGATGTGGCCTACGTTATAGATGGGGCAGGCCCAAACCACCTTTGGAAGATTTGTAGAAGGGTAGGTATGTTTTACTGTTTGTATGAGTATACGAAATCTACTTGAAAAAATTAGCTAGAAATACCACATAGGAAGTGAAAATAGGGAATATATTATTATACAGAAGTTAAATAGGGGATGGTATAGGAAAGATACCATCCAGAGAAGTGGCTGGTAAAAAATAAATAAAAAGAAAGAGCTTATACAATTATATATATGAATGGATAGAAAATATTTAGCTACTGGAGTTAAAAAGCAATCAAAAGAAATACAAGCTTTTTGGGTTTTGTGTTTTTCTCCTGTTTTGTCTACAAGGGTCTTGGCAGCAGAGACACTGGAAACACAGCACACGGACATCAGCACTTCACCGGGCAGAATCCTAGCACAGCTCACAGTTTAGAGAATTCCTTTTGCACACCTCCTCTCAGTGCTTGCTTGCAAAGCTCAAAGCTCCCAGTAGCTGGCACTTACTCCACTCCTGCGGGACGTCATGGCCACCACAGGAGACCACTGGTTAGTTCTGGGGTTGTATCTCTCAGCACTGCTGAGCTCTGTAGTGTCGTCTCTCCCTCCCACCGCATAGATCATGTCCTGATACACCGCACAACCTAGGTGTTTCCTTCGGGTCCCCATAGGCGCTATGGTGTGCCATCTGTTCTCCTGAGGATTGTAGCGCTCCACTGCAGGGAAAAGAAAGATCAGTAAGTGAGCACGAACCTGCTTCTTTCTTCATAGCCACTCAAACTGCCATGACATTTATTTTCAGTAAGTAATCTGACCAGGAACCAGTTTCTTACAGTCATCTTCTGAGGAAAGAGCATGTGTTAACTTCTACTGTGGCTACATAACTAATTATGCGCACTCTCTTTATCTTCTAATAGGGTAGAACTTGATTATGACTTAAAAGAAGTTTAGTACTAAAAATTTATTGTTATAATTAGACAGTTTTTGTACTTTTATTTCCCTCATATCATTTATTTGATTATTTATTCATGCTTTGCTCTTTTTTTAGATGGAGTCTTGCTCTGTGGTGCTAGTCTAGAACTCACTATGTAGCCCAGCTTCATGATCCTTGTGTCCCTGTCTCCCAAGTGCTAGGATTACTGGAATGCTCTCCCATGCTCCGTTTGCCTAGCATCTTCTGAGCCACTGAAGATACATGGCAATGAATCTCATGGTGTGCCACTGACACTATCCTTAGATAAAGATACCTATAACATCTGGACCAGTGATTCTCAGCCCGTGGATCATGACCCCTGTGGGGGGGGGGTCACATATCAGCTATTTACACTGTGATTCATAACAGCCCTGAAGTAGTAATTAATTAATGTTACGGCTGGGGGGTCACCACAGCATGAGGAACTGTACTAAAGGACTGCTGCATCAGCCAGTTTGAGAACCACTATCTAGACAGGAAAGCAGGGAAGCTTCTAGTTCTAAGGTTTTACTTATTCTTATAGGAAAAGAAGTCTCTTACTGATGGGAGGTGCTGGTTATGGGAGCTAGGGAAGTCACTCTACTTAGAAAGTAGTTTTGTTTTGTTTTTTAAACTGTGGCCCTGTTTGTTATTTATTTACTTGTCTATTGTATGACTAAGTGCCTTGCCCTCGTGCACATATGCACTATGTCTATGCCTGGTGTCTTTAGTAGAACCCCGGGATTGGAGTTACAGACAGACAGCTGTGGGTCACCATGTGGGCGCTAGGAACTGAACAAGAAGTAGCATTCTTAACCAAGGGTTCTTAACCACCGAGCCATTTCTGCAGCCCCAGACTTTTTAAAAATTCACCCTAAGTTTCTGGCAGCTTATAAAGTATGTAGAGAAAGAAAATTTGGGGGAACATACTAGAAGTTTTGAGTTACATTTCTCTGGAGAGAAAACTAAAACATTTTCTTTTAAAAAATATAGAATACACTTATGAGTATATGAGCAGCACAAATTAGATTCAGTAGGTTACTTAAAAAAAATAGAAGACGACAAATGAAGTTGAGACTGGATGGGGAGATGGAGGTGGATCTGAGAGGAGTGGGAGGATGAATATAATAAAATATATTACATGAAATTCCTCAAGAATTAATAAAGATGTTATATTGAAAGTTATAGAATAACCTGAGCATTTAATACTTAGTACAGAGGGATTCTCACAGGAAAATGTGCTGTTTGGAACTCAGACAGCCGTTGAGGGACTGACCTGTGTTGAGTGGAGACGTTCCATCAGAGCCACCTACAGCGTATAAGAATCCTCCCAACACGGCCACAGCCACCCCTAGCCTTCTAGTGCTCATAGAAGCCACCCGGGTCCACTTGTTCTCCTTTGGATCATACCTGCAGGGAGGGAAAACATGTTCCTACTGCCCAAGCAGCGTCTACACGTCTGAAATCACAAGAGATAAAACAGACACACACACATCTGCCATAGCCTAAGAAAAAGTACACATACACATACACACAGAGTCACACACACATAGTCATACACGCACAGAGTCACACATACACAGAGTCACACACAGAGTCTCACACACACACACACACACACACACACACACAGAGTCTCACACATACACAGTCATACACATCTACTATTCAGCTTTTTTAAAAGCCACAAATTTGTCATTTGTGACAATAGGATGAATGTGGGGGGATATTTTGTTAAGTGAAATAAGTCAGACACATCAAGAAAAATATCATTTGATCTTGAAGATGGAATCTAAAATTAGTCTAATTTATAGAAGGAAACAGTAGAGGATTCTACTCTCAGTGGGCTGGGTGAGGGGTTGGCAGGATCAGAGAGATGCTGGTCAAAATATGTTCAGGAAATCTAAAGTACAACACGGTGAGTAATTATTACATCATGCATTTGAAATTTTGGTGAAAACTGTTTTGACCCAAACTTCCAAAGTATGTAGAGTAACAGTCAGTTAATTAGTTTGCCTTAGCCATTCTACCTGGTTTAAATAGTTATATCATGTTCACCACAAACGTATTTTAATCAATTAAAGAATAGACGGGGGGGGGGGGGGGGGGGGGGGGGGGGGGGGGGGAGACACAGAATAGTAGAAGGAGAGAACCAATTCTACAAAGTCACCTTCTGATCCCTCCCTCTCGCCCATTGTAAGCTCTAGGCCATTTAGGGCTACATAAAAATGAATAAAGAATTCTATATGTCCATTTAAGAAAACTGAAAATTACTTGGATTAAAAAGAAATCACCTCTCAACTATGTTTAGGCAAGAGACACCGTCCTGGCCACCCACAGCATAGAGGAACCCTCCGAGGACCGCCACACCAACGCTTGTCCTGCAGGTGCTTGTAGGGGCCACATCACTGCTCCATTGGTTTGTTTTGGGGTCATATCTGCAAAGAACACAAAGAGTTTGTGTCACATGGTAGAGCTTGGCTGTGCTTATGATATTTTAAACATATAAGCACAGATTCCTATTTAAGGATCGCTCTTTTCCTCAAACATAGGTTGATTAACAAGCAAAGCGTATGCATGGGGATTGAACCGAGGGACCATATGCTAGTAACTGTGCAGCTACAGACCTACATCCCTGCCTAATTTATCTTTTAAAATTTATTTCTAATGTTTATTTTGAATATACTTTTCCCTTTAAAAAATCAGAATGCTACAGAATCCCACATCAGCTCTAGTTTCTTCCCATTTGGATTTGGCATATATCCCCTAAGCCTTTGCAATAAAATGTTAATCACATATGCATTTATTTAAATGCAAAAATGTTTTATTTACATAAATAATACTACACAGTATACGGTTTTCTCCTTTGATGTATTTTTGAGATCTCATTTTGTTAATTGTAGTTTTTTTCCTTTGAGCTATTTTGTTATATTGTAATGTACCATGCACAGTTTGATCTTATTTTTTTTTAATGATTTATTTTAACATGTATGTGTGTGTATATACATACATATATACATACATACATACACACACACACATACACATATATCTTTGCATGTGCTTATGAGTGCAGTACCCATGGAGGCCAAGAGAGGGTGCTGGAGCTCCTGAACCTAGAGTTAGGGTAAGGGTGAGAGTTCTTAGCATGGGTACAGGAAACTGAACGCAGTTCCTTGGAAGGGTAACAGTGTTCTTAACCACTGAGCCACATCCTACCAGTCCCTTAATCACATCCTTATGGATATATTCTTAGGTTGTTTCTGATACTTTGGTAATTAGGAACAGGAGTTAAAGGCTGAGCATATAGCTCAACAGTAGAGTGCTTATCTGGCATATGCAAGACCCAACCAAAAAGCAAAAGACAGCCAAGTTGCCCCCCTCCCCCCTTTGTAGCTATCTCTATTTTTACTTTTAAATTTTTCATTACTTTTTCTTTCCTCCTCATTTTTTCCCTGTTTTTCTAGATTTTTGTTGCTTTTTATAACTTCTTGATTTAAAAGCACATTTTTCTTTCTTTCTCCTCTTTGAGACTGAGTCTCACTATGTAGCTTGGAATGGCCTGAAACTTGTGACCCTCCGTTCTCCTGCTTCAGCCTCCAGGTGCTAGGATCACAGATATGTGCACCCACCCACCTCTCTTACTTTCTCTTTTCTTATTTTCAAATGCGTTTAACATATTGTTCCTTCATACGTTTTCCTCAATATATCACCTTAGCTACATTTTAGATATTTTGATATATACTGACTTAATTGTTTAGCCCAAGGATCTGCAGGCAGTTTGCTGTATCTGCAGTAGCATGCTTAGAGAATGACTGTGTCCAGTGGGAAGAGACCAGAAAAATTGGTAAAGATCAGGTCATAAAGGTCTTATACATCATGGTAAGGAGTCTAGACTATTAATTAGTGTCACAGATATACCACTAAATTAGTAAGTCACATGTTTTTTAATTAATACCTCAAACAAAATCATAGGGACAATTTTTTCAAATTAACCTCACCTTTCAACACTATTGAGATATGAGGATCCATCATGGCCGCCTACTGCATATAAGAGGTCATCAAGAACACTGACCCCGACTCCACATCTCCTTTTACTCATTGAAGCTACCATTCGCCACTCATTAGTCTGGGGATCATAGCGTTCAACACTGGAAATGGCGTCTCCGCTGCACCAACCACCAACTAGGAAGCAACAGAAACTGTTAGGAGAACCCCTGTCCTGAGGCAGACTGCTCACCTCACTATGACCCGTGCTCTGACTAACCAAGGGCATGCAGAAGCAGTAAGGACAAGTTATAGTCACCAAAGGTCAGCAGGAGTCCCTGAGCTGTGCCAGTGTGCAGAGCTATGAGAACACGCATTTCTTTTGTCTGAAGTACCCAGTCTATGGTATTCTGTTAGGGCAGCCTGGGTAGGCTAGGACAGTGAGGAAGATTTAGAATAACTGCCAAGCCAAGTTCCATCATCCTATCCTAAGTGACCACTGGAAGAAAAATATGTGGCAATGGCAGATAATGAAAAATTTGTTTTTCTTTCAAATCATGTCCACTTCAATAAAGCTTAAAAAACAAAAAACAAAAACTAACCAAGGTTATTTTAAGCTTAAAATACTTTGAAACTACTAGTTTCTACATGGTGTTAATGATTCCTGAGCCACATTAAAAGCGGCTCAGGACCTAAACATTCACTTTCTTTATTTCCAATTTCAATGTGATATAATTTTACTTTATTATTGTTTCATTTAAATCAGAAGAGTCACCAGGTACTAGAGCCTAACAAATGTGTATACAGTAATTTGCTTAAGTGTGAATCCCATAATTGAATATATACAAGGATTTTCAATATTAGAGAAAACACCTTAAATTCTAAACTAGCCCTAGGCTGGAGCAACATTCGCAGTAAAACAGTATGTCAGGTTGTCTTGAGCTCAACCAACTTCAAAAGAGCCAGGAAAGTCTTTTAATGTCAAACAATGTTTTTGGCAACTCCATGTAATTCTGAAGTGAGCTGCTCTATAGGTTTATATTACCTACATAGTGATTAACTATATAGATCAACATATGCTACAAGCATACCTTGTGTGATGTGTTTAGATGGGAATTTCAGAGTACTCTTTTGAAGAATAGCACTGCTGAGTTACTATGTGACTCTTACGATAGCAAGTATCACAGCTATTTAAATGATTATTCAAATAGTAAGAAGATATTTGGTTTAATCACAGTATACTAAAATTTAAGCTTATATAGGACATGTGGTATATTATTCCTAAAATTCTAGTGCTAGGTGGATGAAGTGGGAGGATTATAAGTTTAAGGCCAGCTTACACTACACAGAAAATTCCTGGACAACTTGGGCTACATAAAATTCTATCTCAAAAAAGCCAAACCAAAACAACAACAACAAAAACCCCCAAAAAACAAAAACTAAACCAAACCCAACCTAAATAAAACAAGTAAGAAAGGCTGAAACCTGCAAAGAGCACTTCTCCGCATCGGATAGGCTTCCGTGGTCTTGTCCTTGGCCCTTGCATTAGTGGTCGCTCTTGAGGCAAGAGGAGGTAGTTTTTAGCCTCATCTACCAAGTCTCTGTAGAAAAGAAATGTTATACTTATTCCAAATGGCTGAAAAACATTGCAAGTCCCTATATGGTGTAAGAAAACAAATGCTGGCAAAAGGAAACAAGCCCAAATCAAACCAAATCCTTGATGCCAGTCAGTATGAAAACTGGCACAAACATAAAAACCATGACACAAATCACACTGTGAATTCTGAGTTGATTGGCATGTCTAACTTAACCTCATATCCGAGTGCAAATTTTAAGCTCAACAATTTTAGAGCAAATATCTTAATCCTCGCCCCTAGAATTCTAACTTGATTACTGGCTTGCACAGTCACTATTTTCTAATGAGTTTTATTAGGTTCCTTAATATCAGGAAAGGAGCACATCAGAAGGGCTGGAAGTAGCTGAGTCAAGTAATACTTGAGGTCACTGACACTAAGGTACTATCTAGTATCATAGGAATGAATGGCTTAGTGCAACTAGACTACTGACACGAACAAAAAATTTCCCAATGTTCCTTTAAGAGACTAACCTAGACATTATACATGGTACAGTACTTTGTATATGAATCATTTTGGTGAGTCAGTGCCTGATTAATGTACTGATTATATTACTTGGTTATACTTCAACTGCAAATGTACACTCAACTGCTCTAACTTCTCATTATGTATACTACACTGAGTAATTTCCTCATACATGATTGGTGCTAGGCATAACATTAAAATGTATTTTTCACCTAATTTATTTACCCTACTAACAACATAAATAGAAAACAAAAGAGAAATAAAAAAAAAGTAGTCAAACTATACATCGAGAGATTTTTCTGGTTCCTCAAACTTGAAATACCGAGTTCCTACCAGTCAGCTTCTACTCCACCAAGGGTGCCTAGCCAGAGTGCAGCAAAGATAACATTTAGCATCCAATACAAATTAACAGCAACAATACTGCTACCTTCTGGTTTCTGTTTTAAGCTCTTAATATATACATCTATGTAGTTAATAGCCCTGCCAAATAGGTACTGTTTTCATCTCCACTGTATGGATGGAGGAAGGGAGCTCACAGTAAGCATTTGCCACGTGCTCAGGGTAAGGTAGGCACCAGGAGGCAACTCTGTTCAAAAGGGACTTCACAAGGACTTTACTTTCCATGTCAGAATCATTAGTATAATCTGATTTGTACTTAATTAGGGGAGGGCAGCCCTGTATTGTTTCTTCATATCTCAGCCTGTATAATTCACATGTTTTCCCTCCCAGTATTCACATAGTTAGGAGAACTGATTGCTAGTGGTCTATTCTGTCCTGTTTTTCACCAATTTAGAAGGGTTTTTGTTTTGTTTTATATTTAACATTTATTTATGTGTGTAAGATTCGAGTGTCACAGTGTGGATCTGCAGGAGTCAGTTCCCTTCTACCATGTGGGTTTTTGGATTGAACACAAGCTGCTGGACATGGTGGCATCTTGCTACCGCTCCCTATCCGAACATGTACTTTTTCACATTTAAAAGACAAACATAATCTTAAATGTTGCATTTCTCATTAATGGCAATCTTGAGGTTACAGAAGATAATGCAATGGATTTATATCCTTACCTATGTACTAGAATGTGGGATAATTCCAATTTTTTTATTGTCAAGGGGAGGACAAAGAACAGTGTAATTTGAGTAGCTCTGAGTACTGACTCTTTAACTTATATACTTTACTTATAGTATATTTGGAATATACTAGTTGATGGGAAGGTCACTAAAATGCCAAAAGGTTTCAGATTTGAAAACAAAATCTTAGCTGGGCAGTGGTGGCATCGCCTTTAATCTCAACAAGAAAAACGTAAATCAGCCAGGACTTTCACTCTGTGGGAGGGGCAAGGGCTTTCACTCTGTGGGAGGGGCAAGGACTTTCACTCTGTGGGAGGGGCAAGGGCTTTCACTCTGTGGGAGGGGCAAGGGCTTTCACTCTGTGGGAGGGGCAAGGGCTTTCACTCTGTGGGAGGGGCAAGG
>JADRCD010198353.1:0-15368 GCA_019843815.1 Montemys delectorum | reverse complement strand
CTTTTGTAATAAAACACATTTCCCAAGTGCCTCCCTGAGCTGGCTCTGAAGGTCACCTCACAAACCCTCAATGTTGCAAGCTATCTGTTATTTCACAGACCAAACCAGGAAGCTGGGGCCCAGAGAGGTTAACTAACTAAGGTTAGAGTTAGAAAGTGCTTAAGTGGGGATTCAGATTCATGCATGGTGTCCACAGCGGTATATCATGCAAGTCCCTGGGAAAGCAACAGCTATGCCGACCATAAAGGACAGGCAGAAGTGAAATTTCAAAGATGTGCAGGAGCAACATCTTCTAGCCCGGGGTGATCTGCCTGCAGACTAGCACAATAGCCTGTGACAACTTTGTTTGCACTACTGTGGCCCTACTGTGACACCCTGCACACATCAGCTGTCTCCTATCCCCTGACTACTGTCACCAGCTAATACAAACCTGCAAGTGATTATCTTTATTCCTGAAGACAAGAAAATAGGTCTAATGAATTGACTTCACAGTTCTGTATTTAATAGTGTAGAAAATGAATTCTATAAAATCACTGCCTAGAGATGGCAATGGTGACAAGGTCCTTGATAGAGCTGGAAGTCACTAACAGGACTCGATGCGCACCCTTGTGCCCTGCTCAGGCACTGACTAGGCACACCTTAAGACTAGCCACAGGACCTAGTTGGGAAGCTAGATAGAGAAGAGATCCACTCTGGGAAGGACAGAGCCTGAACCCCTGGAGACTAAGGTGGATGACTGAGCTCTCACCTCATCATCCCTCAGTTAACCCTTTCCTCACCTACCTTGTTTTGTGTAACCATCACAAAGTGTGCAGTTACGAAGAGGTCAAGTCCAGACAACTTGTCATTTCTCCAAAGTCACGCAGAATGGCAGACCCAGTGTATGCTTATCGTTCTCAAACCTCTCCCCTACACTGTACTACACACTATAAACTCAAACAGAACAATAACCCAGTACACACACACACCCTCATATGGGGTTAATTTGGAGCTTCCCTAAGGACAGGATTTACCCTAATGACAAGTACACAGGTCTTAAGCAAAAAGAATAAACCAATAAATTTGGCTGGTGCAATGGGGAAGACAGCCAAGGCCCAAAGCCAGAGTTACATAAAAGAGGTGACTGCAGGTGACTCTAAATGCCCTGCTGCCCAAAGGGATGGCTTAGCATAAGGCATCTTCCCTGATGGAGGATGCTAAAGCCGAGAGAGGCCGCACTGCTCGAGAGGGAATCATAAGACAAAGGGAGGTAGCCAGGGGTGGTGCAGAATCCAGATCAGTGGGGTCCCACTGTAGGGGGTGTTGAGAATCTCATACACCCAAGTAAATTTCAGGCTGAAGCCTGAGTGACCTGGTTAGCGGCTAGGCTGTACGTGAGGACAGTGGGGTACGTTAAATAGCCCAATCCCATCCATCAGCCCTTCACAACGAATGTGGCCCAGCAACCAAACAGATTGCCAGATTTCTGTAACTAACCAAAGGGTTTTATTATTTTCCTTTACTACATCTAGTCTTTTCTCTGACAAACTCTTTCGACCAGGTGTAAGAGAAAGCCAGGCAAAAACATGCTTTCTACTTTTCCCGAAATTCAAGTAGCTACATATCTTCCAGTTATCAGTCCAGGGTGTAGCATTCCTTAGAAGGCCTACCCTACCGTACTGTGAGTATCCGGGTTGAGTGAGGTCTTGTCCAGGGCATCCTTAACTGAGATGCACTGGACATTACTGAACCAAGAGCACCTGAGAGCACTCGGGACTAGCCCAGCCTGAACAGAAGCACTTATCAAACAGTATGTTAACACCCACCCATTTTCTTCATTTTGAATTCCCTATGTCCTCGAGCAATCTTAACACACTTGTCATTTAAATACACTGAATCTCCGTTAAGAGTGAACCACACCTCAGCTGTCACAGTCTCTTCCAGAGGAATTTAGAAGGGAGTGCAACAGGTCCTTGTGACAGTTGCGAGAGAGGGGTATGAGCAGGGGTAGGTGCTCATACCTACACCAGTGCCTCTGTCTGTGAGAGGCGATAGTTTCTCCAGGTGGAACTCAGAACTGAGCTCCCACGACGTAAGGGGCTCAGACCACCAGGAGTCTGGCTGACCGGGCAGAGGAGGCATGGGTTTAGAGAGGATGAGTCGCTGGCAATTGTATACATCACTGAAGCCAAGTGTTTAAAATAAGTCGCATTACTCTAACCACCACCACAGCCGTTTATTAAGTGCTTGCCAGGCACTGCTAAAGCTTTACAGACATTATTTCAGTTAATCCAGCAACCCTGAGGTAGATATTTTCAACCCCCACCCCCACAAGTCATTCTAGTAAAGGAAACTGAAACCCAGTTAAATAATCAACCAAGGTCAAACCCAGCTGGGAAGCAGCAAGCTAGAAATGTACCGAAGGGACCAGACCCCAGACACATGCTTTTAAACACTAGACCGTCTTCCCTTGAAAATTAAGGACACACATTCCTTCCCAAAATGAGAACAGGTTTTAGGTGAAGAGGGTGGGCAGTTTTTAAGTAGCTTCTTGAACCAACTGTTGTACTTATTCTCTTGGAGGAATGGAGAGTCATCTGGTGATAAGCTGACCACTGGGCCCTTTCTCTTGTCCCCTACCATCCCAGCCTTTCTCCCGGGAGGCCTCCACTCTTGACACCAGACTACTCAATATACTACTTCCTTCAAGCAAGCTCAGGGACAAAGGGGTCTGTCAAACTTGGTGACACTGAGCCAAAGACCTGAGAGAAATTAGGAGACATTCAGAAAATGCCCCTCATCCCTGAACTGCTGGACCCTAAGGCACGAGGACACACTCAGATGGAAACACAAAGCTCGCTCCTGCCACCCTGGTTTCCCAAGCCTGGCCTTTCTCGAAGTTTCCTCACCAAGTCCTTCACCTCTCCAAGTTCTTCCCCGGTTGTCTCCAAGGCATCACTAATCACAGGCCCATGGGCCTTGAGGATACCAGTTTCTGAGCCTCTGTTCCTCCAGAAACATCCCCAAAGTGCTCAACAGGGCTCCAGTCAGGACCCTCTGGGTCTATAATTAAACAGCTGGCTGAAGAATAAGTAAAAAGGACCACCAGAGTGAGACAATGAACCAGCATGGAAAGCCCAAGGAATGGCAAGCGGAGAGAGCAGACGGACACAGCCACTCACAGAGCTACCTGAGGTCACAAGTGAAGCAGGGACAGGGAGAAACCCTGTGGAGAAGGATCCTCCAGCCAAGCTGTCCAGCACTTGGAGCCAGAGAGCTCCTTTGAGGAAAAGAGCCTTGGTAAAGAGGCCACTGAGAGCCTGGGTAGAAGAAAGCTCAAAGATTCACTTAAAGATGGGTTAGGAGGACACCAAGAGGAACTGGAACCGGAAAGGCCTGGCCTCTAGAATCCTGAGCTATCCCCACCCCACCTGCCCCATCTAAGAAAAACTGGTCACAGGGTCACTGCTGGTAGCCCTTGCTAAATTCTGCACCGAGTTTTGAAGGATGAAAGACAACAGAGGTAGAGAACTTACCCAGGCCTGAGACAGCACCATCCTTGAGAAGTTCGAATTATGAAAGGAGACAGAGGAGCCCCCCCCCCCAAGCCTTGAGGGGCCTGGGGTTTAAGGAACACACTAACGGTGAGGACTACTACTTGGTACAGACTAATATTCTTAGGCGTTTGAAGGGACGGGGTGAGTGGTGAGGTAAATCTCAAACCCTGGAAGATCTAAGCCTGATTCTCTATACTTTTTAATAGTCACATCACTGAGTCACTGAGCCAGGACCTCAATGTTCCCCCAGCAATGGCTCAGTGAGCCAGAGTAAGTCAATGTTGCTGAGAGGCTGAGGATGAGTGTCCTCCCAGACAGCCTGTGCGGTACCCAGCTCCTCCTCACAACACCTCTCCCTGCACACTCCTAGGCTCTGCTACTCTTCATATGGTCTCCTTCCCAACTTCTACCAGTGTCTGGGGTTTGGTAAAGATCCGGTTTCCTGCATAAGCTCAAGTGCTGGGAAGTGACAGATCCCTGTTACAGGTGGAGCTCAACAGCGTTGACTACTATAGAAACCCTTCCTATAACTGAGCACATGGTAACCTAGCCTACTGTACTGTGTCCCAGGGCTTGTGCCCACCACTCACTCATCTACCTTCAACTTCAAGGGCTCATGCAGAAAGATGTCTGTTTGCAAATCCACCTCAAGCTGGGACAGGACTCCTGGTCTAAGAAGGCATGCAAGCTCTACCCACACTTGTGGAAACTCCAAAAGGATACTAGGCCCGGAAGATTCCGGGGGTCAGAGACAGGGAGTGTCTCCCCATACTAGACTGGCCCACTAGTAAGGATCCTTCCCCTCTCTGTCTCCTAACAGATTCAGATTAATGATGGCTCATTCCTAATTGTCAAATTTCTTTTCCTTCATCCTGTGTCTAATCACCAGTGACAGAAACCATTACGCAAATGAGAGCAGACGACTTCCCCCAACTGTTCTCGTTGGTAAAAACCTTGTAATTTAGAGCTCTGATTTGTAGGGGAAGCTGGTCTCCCCCAGGCATCCTGGGCATCTGCTCAACTGATGCCCAGAACAGCCCCTCCTCCACCCCATAACTCTAACCCCCCAGCAAATATTTGACTTCACAAAACAGTAGTTTTTACTGTACTGCTGGTATAAACATGAGAGTTTGCAACATGGCTGACCCCTGGACAAGCCCATGTCTCCACCTTCCTTGGCACATCTGACTCTCATGCTGCTGGCTAGAATGGGCAGACACTGTAGCAATGCTTGTTCTGTTGCAAGTACAATTGGAGCCTCAGCAGCCCTAACCTAGGTGAGATCCTGCATGTCATCCCCAGGGGGAAGTGGCAGAACCAAGGAACCTACAGCTACCTCTCAGCATGCAGAGGTGTGGAGAGGAGCTATAGGACCTACACTCAAGAATACACAGCACGCAGCGGTGTGGAGAGAGGAGCTACAGGACCTACACTCAAGAATACACAGCACCCCCTCCCCAGCAGGGCTGGGGCTCACTCTTCCGCTTCTTCCCAGACCCTTTGCTTGTAACATGGCTTTCCAGGCAGCTTTTCCATGTCTCTCGCTGGAACCCCCAAAGCCTTTCACCCTTCCACACCCTCTTGCCTGAGTCTGCCTGCACACCGCCTACGGAACAAGGCTTGAGGTGAGGTAGAGAACCAACAGCATTTGGAAGAAATGGAAGAGCAGGGGAGGGGTGGGTTTATAGCCAAATAGCATTAGGTTTGAACTTGACTACCACTCTTCACCTACTCTCTGAGTGGTTTCTTCATCTGTGAAGTAAGAAGCTACCATGCAGCATTGTGAGGGACAGAGCTAAAAACAATAGGTACACATCAGGTATCTAAAATCAGGAACAGCTATGATGACATACCAGCATCAGGGCCAATCCTGTGATGGTCCCAAAGCTCACCTTTTTTCTCCTTGCTTCTAGCCACCCTAGGACAGACTGGTGAGAGGCAGAGTATACTGAAGGATCAACCAAGCAGATTCTGACTCCCTGCTACATATCCCTGACACCTTTGAGGGCAGGCCAGGACCACAGATCTGCTGAGAATGGACATCCGCCACGGTGGCCAAACTGATACTGCTCTGCCTCGATCTTCTGCTACGATCCTCTTTCCCAAAAGAGATGGAGGCAGGAGTTTATTGCAATCAAATTGTCCAGCACTGCTGTCTTTAAAGAGCTATACTCCAGAAGGTACCAGGTCTGCATACCCACACTGCATCAGAGTCCCCAGGATGGGGTACTAAAGATCCCTCCCCTAAATGCACACAGGGGTGCACAAGCATACACATGCATCTTTTTAGTCCATGGGGCACTGTAAGATGAGCTTCAGGGCTAAGACCCACAGCTTGGACTCACACTGGAGGTCAAATCTACAGGGAAGGGGATTAAAAGGTGACAAAGAAAAGAATAAAAATCAGACTTCCAACTCAGATTTTAGAGAAAAGGTTGATGGAGAAGGGACTTGAGGTAAGTGGACACAGGGCCACCACTCTGCCAAGCTGCAGGGCTCCCCCATTCCCTCTTAACAGATGTGAATGATGGCACTCTGTGTTGTGTAACGTTGAGCTGCCCAGCTATAAGCTGCAGCCCTAAGGAGGTTTCCCACAAATAACTACCAACAGAAAAGTAAATTCTATCTCCAAGCTCTACCAGGTCTACTCCACCTGTCATGCGACGCTTTGTTGGGTCTGGCAGAGGCGCTGGCTCTAAGAGACAAGAGGACATCTTTTCCCTTGCCCTGAGGTGGATGAAAGGTACTGAGTTAGCTGCCTAAGTTTGACCCCATTTCATCTACTCAGCCAGGAAGCTCAGCAGGAGCAGGGGATGTGGCCTGGACAGGAAAAGACATAGGGCCTGGAGGCTTGAGCCAGTCAGCTTTAGGTAGGCTGCAGTAAGATCTGACCAAGATAGGATGGCTAAAATCCAAGTTTAAAAGCTCTAGGCTAAGTCAGGCAGTATCTGAGGTTCACACTGCTGTCACATTGGACAATGTAAGCAGTAGAGGACCTTAGTGAGCAAGAAGGATGGCAAGTGTGAACACACATACAGACAAGTGTGCAGATGTGTACACACACATGCAGAGGTTCATACCCCTGGAGCCCAAAGAAGTCAGAGCTAGAATACCCTCAATGCAGCACAGGGACAAGAGCTGGTACTGAACGAGAACAGCTGCATTTGCCTGTATTTGGACATATGCACAATCCTCCGTTTGTAGGTCCCCAAGTTTTCCTTCTATGTATGGCTTGAGTTCTCAACTGGAACCCTATCTAATCCTCTTCCACTAGAAGGCTACCTAGGCTCCTAAAGATAAGCCTCCATCTCAATGTCCCCATTAGGGTCCCAGCAGTTATTGCCACCTGGTTTGTAGCCTGACTATGCTGCAAAAACTGGCAGAAGGCAGACTGATGTGCAGATTCATTCTGGCAACATAGCCCAGATGTTGCAGGGATACAGGAGCATCTCCCCTCCCAGGCTGAGGCACTGAGGCTTCAGGAGACAGGAGCTGAGAGCCAGAAGTGACATCATGACCAAGGAAGAGGGAACAAGGAACAGATACATGTATGTGTGTGTATACACACATGCATATGCACATATGTACACACACACACCCTGAGGTTAACAGACTAACACAGACATGATTACAACCAGAAGCTGGGACTCCACATACTAAATGCAGGACTTCAGGGGGGCAAAGAGGGAAGGTTCTGGGGCTCAAGAGGCAAGGGTGAAAAACCTTTCCAAATGGGAGTGGAGTCAACTACCCTGCCTTGCCTCAGACACCTGCCTCCAGGGCCATGGCAAGAGTCCATCCATTAAGTGCAGCGTGCAAGACTAGTGCTTGGAGTGTCTTGTCCTCAGCAACGAAGCATGTGGACAGGATAGGAGTCACTTGGCAGGAGGCCTTGACCTCTGGCAGGTTAGTTGTAACGGCCTTTAATCATGGTGTTCAACAGAGGCCCCACCTGTAAAGAGATAGGAGAGGAGAAGCCGGTCAGAACCGCCTATCTCCCAGCCCAGCCTTAGGACTGGGTGTGCCTGGAGACATGCAATTTACAGCTAAGGGCAGGAACAAATGATCTTCAGATCTAAGTTTTCTAATCAACTTTCCTGAGTGTCAACTTAGTATTCTAGGGCAATGACCCTTTGGAGGTCCAGTCTTTATCTTCCTTCCCATTTATAATATCCTGTGTATCTGCAAGCAGCACCCATCAGACAGAAAATAGCCAATAAAAAGAGCCAAGAACCCCCAAACACCTGAAAGCATGTCTGAAGGTTTCTCCAATGTGCCTGACGAATTTTCAATGCTTCTCCATCCTCAACAAAAGGCCACCTGCAGTTAGTACTGGTGCTCTCAACCCCACAGGCACCTCTGATGTGGAGACTAACCACAGGAGGAGGTAAGGCAAGTAAAATACACACCACCCTCTTTTCCCAATGGACGAGTAATGTACCTGGGTGGGAAGCGGGACTCAGCACTACCTAGAGCAGCCCTGGCCCAGCTGGGAGAGCACAAGGAGACGCCTTATTACACACTTCCCATTCCATAAGAATCCGCTCAGGGGTCCCCAGATGGCACACACGCCCCAAGGCAGACATTACTACTAGCATGGAACAGATTATAATGGATCCGCCAGTCAAGCCCCACTCAGAAAACAAGATTTCCTAAATATACAAATCAACTGTATGGGGAAGACAGCAGCTACAGAGAGCGTCATGAGCCCTTACCTCTTGTGGGTTCCCCAAGGCCTCTCCAAGCATCTTCTCGATGTTTCTCATGATGGCTACTTTCTGATGGGCTTTGAGAGGGTATTCGATTCTCTTAGGGGTGGGAGCCCCCTACAAAGGAAGCAAGAACTCAGGAGCCACGTTTAACCAGGCTCGCAGCCTTACCTCTCTAGTCCCAGCCTCCCTTCTAAAAAAAACAACAATTCAATTTTATTCTTCTCTATCTCCCTGCAAAATCATTTCCAGGGATAATCAAAATCGAACAACCCCAGCCCAGTCGAAACCACATACAGTCCTATGGCTACTTCACCCCAGCCCCAGTTCCATAAGACGACACACACACACACACACACACACACACACACACACAAATGAAAAATTTATGTGTATGTATATATATGTATATATATGTACATATATATACATATATATATATATGTCAACAACAACACCCCACTAATATTCACCTTATACCAGAAGTTCACAGTGATGGTAATCCCCCCATTTAGTAAGGACTCTATGTGGTGCCACCTATTGAAAAGAAAAAGAAAAAAAAAGGGGGGGGGGAGAAGGGGCTCCTGTTTACTTTCCAGAGACAAGAACGAAAAACTCGTATAGTCTACGTATAGTCTAGTTAAAGGAAAGAGTGAAGACGGGTGCTTTATGCTCATCCTGTGAAACATACAGTGGGCTGGGGGCCGTAGCATTTGGTCTCCGAATAATGATGGGTGGCACAGGGAGTACAGATCTCTTTGGATTTGAGGAACTGTCTTCCTTTCCTAGGAGAACTGTCCTCTGTGCTCAGTGTACTCAGTCTGGGCATACCAACCTTCCTGCAGGGAGACAATCCTGCACATCTCAGAAGGGACTCAGATAAAGCTTTCTGGAAACAGGAAAGCAAGTATTTCAAGAGGCCCCTAACCCTAGCCTCCTCACCAGTACATCGGGATGTAAAGAACATCACCAGGGCCAACCACTGTTTCATAACCAACCACATTTCGGAAATTGGGGAAACTCTCGTAGTCAGGATTGTCAAAATCCACCTAAGGGTCAAGAAAGAGAAAAAAAGTCAATCAGCGATTGCTGGGGCAGCTTAAAAAAATGCAGACTTGTCTGGAGAGGAAACAATGGATATTACTAGCCTCTCAGAGAAGGCAGTCCTAAGGCAGTCCATGCTTACACGCTACACTATAACGAATTCTAGACTTCAGTGCTCCTGAGCTCTGAAGAACTCCTCAAAGCCTTAAGACAGGAGGAGTAAGGATTCATCCATTACCCAAACCTTTCCCAACTTTTCCCCCCAAACAAATTCTAACTGGAAAACTGCTACATGAAGTAGCAAGGCTTCTTTCTCAAGAGGATGTCAGAAGCTGAGAGATGGCTCAGCAGTTCAGAGCACTGGCTGCTCTTGTGGGGGATCCAGGCCTTACAACCACCCGGAACTCCAGTTCCAGGGAGTCCAACCTCCTCTTTTGGCCTCCACAGGCACCAGTCATGCACATGGTGCACATACATATATGCAGGCAAAACACTCATACACAGAAAATATTTTATTTACCTATCTCCCTATCAAAAAGAAAAAGCATACATAATAAAAGAGAACAGTTGGTAAAGTTGGTGGAGGCATTTGTAATTGATGAAACCGAGGCAAAAACCAACCAAACAAACAAACAAACAAAACCAAAACCAAACTAAGGAATCTAAGTCTTACAACATTAATGATGGCATCTGTCCCCCAACAATCAGCTCTGTCTATACTTACAAATATCTGAGATCCTCATGGGAGCCTGGAACATATAGGCTACACTGTGAAATTATGCTCTGGACTTATCCGTATAGACAAGATCAGTAGTAAAGCAAATCTGATGCACTCCCAAAAGGAAGGGCAAAGATATTCCAGCCTCTGATCTCAAAGACACTCCTAGAGCCCAGAGTTATACACCCTCTTCAACCATATAAGCTCACCTGGCTCTGCCTGTCACAAGGGTGATGAACAGGGTATGGATAGAGGCACTCGAACTGATCCGGAGGAAATAAGATGCATCTCTTATGGCCTTTTATCTGGGCAAAAAAGTTCTGCTGCTCATCATAGTGAGCAGGTGTCACATTTCCTGCAAGAAGACCAAAAAGGGCATTTTCTTAGCTGAGGTAGTGGCCCCTGCTGCACAACTGAAATGCAGATGGCCTAGTGCTGCGAGCTGTCCTCCAGTAAGTGTTAGCTCACAGTGAATCAGTCAAGTGTTCCACTTTAGGTGTAGGAAACTCGAGCAACCATCACTGGGCAAGGTCCATCGTCAGCTAGGAAATTAGCCTCAGTGGTGGCTGATGGCCTTACTGGCAGCAAGAGTTCATTCAATAAGTCTGATAGACAACAAGCTTACACTCTTCCTGACTATGGCAAGAATCCAAGGGCAGCAAAACAATGAGAAATGACTGACAGGACTGGTCCTGACGGCATGCACACACTCCTCTGAGGAGTTCTTCTGGAACCCAGAGACTCTCAACTGCTGTTCTCGCCTCACCACACCCGTGGGATACAGCATAGCTCAGAGCAACACTGGGCTGCTGATTCTCAGGGAGAGAAAGATTACTGAACTACTGGAGAGGGCTGCAGAATTTAAAGAGACATTGCTTAGAATGTCACCTTGGCCAGGCCTTATAATGCAGGGCTGTGATTCCAGTTACTTACAAGTCTGAAGCAGGAGGATCATAGTTTTAAGGCCAGCATGGACAACTTAGTGAGACCCTGATTTAACATGAAAAAACAGCTGGGACAGCTTAATGGTCCAGCACCTGCCCCATGCAAGGACCTATGACAATCCTCAGTATGACAAGTGTAAGTATATATACACATATATATATATTGCTACCTTGAGTTAGTTGTGCCCTAATGCATATTCCATCTACCCTGTATAACTAAGGTCCCAGCCGTGCCTTCTGTAAATCTGAGTCTACAGAACTTACTGGTACACAGCTAGAGTCCTGGCACCAGGCAGAAGCACTGCTCTGAGTGCCAGGCTACCCAGAGCTATGTAGTATGTTTATGACCAACCAGGGATGCACAGTGAAACCCTGTCACAAACTATACACCTAATATGCCAAGATGGCTGCCTTCCTACTGTGGACAGTCCAAATGCATCCTCAAAGTAGCCCTTGCATCTCCACCAGAGGCACCTGACCACAGCAACGGGAAGCAGAGCTGTGTTTTTTCTAAAAAGCTAAAGTTAACCAACTTTAGCTTGGGCAGGTGAGTGTCAATTCATAAGCTGCACTGTGTGCAACCTCGTTAATAGTGCTATGAAAAGTCCACATCTGAGGAAATAGCAGTCAAAAGGGAAGAGACTTAGGGGCTCAATCAGGGCAATGGCACTATTCTGTCTCTTTGTTCACCAAATTCACTCAGCAATCGCTACACAGCTGTTAATGGTTGACGCTGAGCTAGTGCTGGACACTGAACGAGAATAATCCCACCCTGCAAACAGCACTCCTTCTCCCAACAGCACTCAAAACAAAACACAAAGGGCTGGAGAGGTGGCTCAGCAGTTAGGAGCACTTGCTGGTCCAGGGTTCGATTCCCAACATCCACATGATGGCTTGCAACCACCCTAACTCCAGTTCAAGGGGATCCATTGTCGCCTTCTTATATCCACCTGCACCAAGTACACTGAAGATGCATATACACACACATACATACATGTGCACAAACCATGCATACACAAGATTAAGAATGTAAAAAACATTTAAAAAAATCAAAACACATTTACATATTTACTTGTGTATAATTAAAACCTCCCAGCAAGGAACACCCACGAGTATGCCATGAAGCACCTCTGCAGAGGAGAGCCGAGAGGCTGCGAGTAAGGGGAGAAGACTGTTAGCTGATGCCTATTTATAGCCTCTCAGTTTTGAACTCCATAAATATGTATTTAAGAGATAAGGTTTCACTATACTAGAAAAGTAGTCTCTGCCAGGCACAGTGGTACACTCCTTTCTTATCCTAGCACTCAGGTGGATCTCTGTGAATTCAAGGCCATTCTGGACTATATACTGAGTTTCAGCCAGAGCTACATAGTGAGAACCCATCTTTAAAAAAAAAAAAAGTTTCCATTTGTACAGGAATAGATCCCTCAACATCCTGCAATGCAATGGAAGGCGGCAACATTTCACAGCGGCTTCCCTATCTCGGCATCTGTGCTCAGCAACTGAGGATGGAAAAGTGATTCCTCGAGACTGCACAGCACGATCCAATGACTGAAACTATTCATCATCTCATTTAACTATGGTAGCTACTTATAAAATGCTATCTTGTTCCTTTTGTGGAAGCCTTAAAAGTTCAGTGACTGGTTCACAGCCACTGGGCTAATAAGTGGTGGAGACAGGATTAGAAATCATATCTGCATGATGCAAAGCCATGCTTTTGGAAGCATTTCTTACCTTCCATGCCGATGAGCAACAGGTTAGAGGTCAGCTGCCCCCAGCCACGTTTCCCCTGTTGTTTATTAATCCAGTTCCAGTTAAAACCCAAGAAGTCCATGACAATCTTTCTACCCACGGTGTCATTGAGTGTTTGCTGCAGATACAACCTATATTCCCCAAGAAAAAAGTTCCATCAGTATATGTGCGTGGTCCCTGGCCAGGGTATGTGAGCGGTCCCTGGTAGTACCTCTCTCTGTCTGCAAACTCAAGGCTGTTACGAGCATCTCCAACAGAACAGTTGCAGTCATGTACGTAGTTGAACAGTAGTCACAGAGCTGAATTCTTTCTGTGTTGGAGCTCTGCTCCACAACAAGCTCTTCAAAGACCCGATTCTTAACCCTCTGGATCACAGTATAGACTACCTAAGAATTCAAGGTTTCATAGAAAAAGTTCTAAGCACATGGAAATTTCACACAATTTAGTTTCCTGGAAGCCTGTCTACAAAGTCTATGATGAATCTGACTTCTTTCAGACTCTTAAGACCTGAGACACCTCCTCTGGACCTCGATGACCACTGCGGCTGATTGATTCTAACACTGCTCACCAGCTTCCCTTATTTGTGGGAGAACTCGGTTTGACTGATACAATGTCACAGAGGGACTTGTGTTGCTTCCAAGTATGATTTTAGGAAATAGTCCATACTATTTTCTTTTTCCCTTTGCTACATCCAACTGTAAAATTCCAGATTGCAACTACTGGGACAATTTGTGTCAGAGAATCAACAAGATGATGTGACCCAGGACAAGCATGTATGAGTGAAAATAAGGGACTTCACTGCCTTAAATCCTAACAGTTATGACAACATTAATTAGATATCTCAGTAACTTGGAAAAAACTAGCTACAAGGAACCTCCTTGCCCTCTCATGATAAGAGAGGCTGGCCCTGAGTTCCTGATTCTTCTGCTTCCACCTCCTGAGTGCTACAATTACACACACGCACCACACTGCCAGATATAACACACCGACTTACAAAAAATAAAAAAGGTAAGCCACAAATCTAAACCATACAACTGAGTTATAAAAGCTCAAAATATCTCTCAGTATACATGTGGAGATCATAGGACAACTTGTGAGAGCTGGTTCTCTTCTTCCACTATGGTGGTCTTGGGGATTAACTCAAGCTGTCAGGCTTGGCACTTAGCACATTTACCCAATGAATCATCTCATTGACCCAGACACTTCAAATCCATTCATTTAGTTACATTCTGATGATAGGAAGCCAGAAAGAGAATAAAGATAGGAGACTGCAGAGTACTCCCTATATGGCCACCAAATGCGGGACAGTCATTCACTGTTAAGTACTCAGCGAAAGCAATTCTCCAGGGACAATTTTATAATGTGGGACTGACTGCTGTCTGGAACCTAGGTAACTGCACTGTCCTCAGAAGTAGAGATAAAAACAAAGAGGAAGAAAGAATCACTCTTCCAAATGATTTTTGACCAATGGGACAAAACAGTGTATCAAGCAACGTGTTCTGATCTTCTCAAGGCCAGAGGATCCTGATATCCCTTAACCAAAATCATAAAGGCCTACTGAACTTTTCAGCATGAACTGTGCCCAGCCAGGACAGTACTTGAGAATCAAGATTGCAAACTGTCAACGTCAGGGCTAAATCCAACAAGCAATTGTTGTCTTACTCTGTGTGTGCACTGACGTGTTAAATATCAAAAGGGCTGCAGAGATGGCTAATCAGGTAAGAGCTGCAGTAGGAGACTGGGGTTCAGTTCCCAGGACCCACATGGCAGTTAACAACTATCTGAAACTCCTTTGCAGAAGATAGAAGGCCTTCTGCCCTCTTTGGGCATTAAATATGCATAGTGTGCAAGGCATACAGGCAAACACCACGCACGTGTTTAATCTCAGCACTCAAGGCAGAGGCAAGAGGATCTTAGTGAGTTTGAGACCAGCCTAGTCTATATGGCAAGTTCCAGGCTAGTTAGAGCTCCAGAGTGAGTCCCTGCCCCACCTCACCCCAAAATAAACCAAAACCCCAAACAAAACAATAGCAACAAAAACTAAACACCTGCACACATAAAACACAATTTTTTTTTTCCAAGAAGCCAAAAGATTTTAAGTAAGAGTCTTCCATTTTGAGCTTGAAATTTTAGAACCCTGGGACAGCCCTCCCAAACAGAAACGCACAACGACTTCTAACTTTGACCAGGACGTATGCCTTCAGCCTATTATAAGTCCCACATAGGCATGGTCAAGCCTTCCTTTCATCTGACTGACCCTGCAAGGCAACTGTTGCTCTACCTATCTAAGACAGGAAATTCGGCTCACAGTTCAAAGCTAATACTAGTCTCATCCACTAAGCTAAAGAGAACCATCGAGAACTTAAAGCACAGAGCAGAATATTCACTCGTGGAACCCAGAGGCTGGAGATGGCCAGTCTCTTCTTACCCAATTCCACCACACCTTCAAACAAGTACCAAGTGGATGCCCAAGTTCTACACACTGGGCAACTTACCGCTCTTCTCCCCCGCGCTGCTGTATAGCTTGTAGTTTCTCAACGAACTCATGAAATTTAATTTCCTCCCTGTTGGACCTTGGCTTAAAGTTCTGGAAATTGGCCATCTTTTTCTCATCATAGTATAAGAACTTATGGGTGCTGGCACTGTACACCGAGAAATCTCCGTT
>JADRCD010198350.1:862-11077 GCA_019843815.1 Montemys delectorum | reverse complement strand
CCTAAGAATCCATAGAAAATAGAAGGAAGGGTCTGTCGGTGTTCCTTAGTTTTAGTAGTTTCTCCTAGCATGTCTGAAATCATAGGTTTGATTTCTAGCACATAGATTACCACGTAGACCAGGTCTGGTAGGTGTGGTAGAGACCAACTTAGGCTACATGAGACCCTGTCTCAATACCAGTGTATATAAAATAGATGCAAACCACATTTCCTACAAAAAGCTGGAATATTTAAGGCAGTCTCAAACTTCAGTGATTAAAGACCAGAACAGTTAGGCACAGACAAGAGCAAGACATTTTGCTGGAGACAGATAGCATGTGGCAAGATGATCAGGGCCACTGGCCAGCCAGGAGGAGATAGGAGCTAAGGTACGCCATACTCATTCTCAAATGTCAGGAATAAAAACCAACACTATTAAAAACTGGCAGTTTTGGGAAAACTGAATTTCATCCATTTGGGAGTACTGTAAATTGTGTAGCCATCTGAAAAATAGTTGAGTAGCTTCTAGGAAAACTGAATATGTGATTCCCATGTGAGCAAGCAGCTGTACCCCTCAACATTGATCCCAGAGAACTGAAAACTCACATAAAAATCTGAACATGACTCTTCTCATAGCAGTTTTATTTTTTTTTATGGTGTTTTGTTTTGTTTGCTTGAGACAAGGTCTTGTATAGCTAAGGCTAACCTCAAACTCAACAACAATCTTACTTGGTCTCTGGAACTTCTGCTGCAGGCTCTTGTATGAGCCACTTCCAGCAGGACAGGGAAGAAGGCCCCTCTACACTCACACCCATGCAGGTAGCACCACCATTCATAATAGCTAAGCATAAAGCTGGCCTAGATGCCATCAGCAGGCAGACGGGGAGGGAAATGTGGTGCACCTGCCATTCAACCTTAAGACAGAAAGTAGGAGGCTGGAGAGATAGCTCAGTGGTTAATAGCACTGACTACTCTTCCACAGGTCCTGAGTTCAATTCCCAGAAACCACATGGTAGTTCACAACCATCTGTAATGGGATCTGATGTCTTCTTCCTGTGTGTTTGAAGACAGTAACAGCAACAGTGTACTTACATATATAAAATAAATAAATCTTTTTAAAAAAAAAAGATAGAAATTGGGAAGGACCAAGGGCTATGGTAAGAGAGAGTAAGGGACCTAAGTGGGCAGGGTAGGGAGGAAGATGGGGGCTGGAGGAGACAAATATCGTGTATTCTTATGTAGAACCTGGATTTAAATGTGTGTGAGAGAGACCTGGAGAGAGGGAGTGGGGTGAGAGATGAAACCAGAAGGGACCAGACCAGTAGGTAGAAGAGCTACAGGGGCAGAGGTGGGCAGCTACAAGTCAAGTGCAGTGAGGCCTGTGCATGGAAAGCCAAGCAAAGCACTTTATGTGTGTGCCTAAATGTTTAAAGTTAAGTGATAATTCCATTTTCATAGTAAGAATAATGTCACAAAACTATGAATTTGAAAACAAGTAACTACCAGGAGATTGAAGGTAAAACTGGTGTGACCATAAAAAGGTAAAGGAAATCTATGGTAATGGAATGATTCTAAACACTGACACAAGATGATGGTTTTATAAAACCATGTGATGAACTATTGTAGATCTGTGGGCTCATACATGCAATGTAGATGTTCTGATTCTCATGTTATCATCTTATAGAGTGATTAGGGGAAAACAAATGGATTGTACAGAGTCTGTATACTGCCTTTTTAAAAAAGTTAATTCTTTTGAAACTTTTATTAGCTTAAGATAAAATACATTATAAAATATTTTCTCCTTTTAAGGAATTTGTTAATTTATGTGCATGTGGTAGGAAGACGTGAATGTGCAAATGTATGTGCAGATGTCCACAGAGGCCAGAATGTGTCACATCCTCAAGAATTGGAATTACAGGCTGTTGTGAGCTGCCTAATATGAGTGCTGTAAACCAAACCTGTGACTTCAGGAAGGGCAGGAAGTGCTCTTAACTACTGAGCCATCTCTCCAGCCCCTGTAAAAGTAATTTAAAACCAATATGTAAATATAGCATAAGTTCAAACAAGTTGTAGTCAAATGTTGCCCATTTGGAGAGAAATCCATTTGTTTGTGTCAAGGTTTCGAGAAGCTGAGGTTGGCCTTGACTCTGTGCAGCTGAGGTTGAATTTGAACTTCTGTTCCTTTTGTCTCAACCTCCTAATTGCTGGGATTGTAGACATACACCACCATGCCTGATTTATATGGTAACAGATTTAAACTCGGGCTATGGTGTGTACTAGGCAAGCTTTTTACCAGCTAAGCCACTACCCCAGATCCCACTTGGAGCTCTAAGGCTGCTGGCATCAGTTTTTAACACTGCTCGGATATTCAGAAAGAGAAGACGATTCATTATTTGGTTTAACTAAATTTTAAATGTTCATGTTAACAAAAATAGAAGATTATATTTATTAAAAGGACAAAGGTTGGGGGTAGGTATGTGTGTGTTTGTGTGTGTATGTATGTGAATATGGATTCTTACTTAAGGGGTATGGCTTGTCAGCAGCAAGTGCATATTAAGTTCAAGCTCAAAAACCTGCTGACTGATGCCAAACAGGCCAGGCTTTTAAATAGCCATGGTTTGGGGGATGGGGTTCTAATTTTAGTTGAAGATATAGGTTAGATCTCATTTCTTACAAGTGATCCAGAAGTTTCACTGATCATCGAAGAAATAGTCTGAACCATGTGCCTAGGTGCCATTGTGAGGACTTTAGTTCCCCTAGCTTTGCATGACTTCGTTACTCTTCCTCTGCTGTTGAAGAGTCTGAAGAGTCTGGGCTTCGGTTAGGTATCTTGAGCAAGACTTTACCACAAGTATTTCTGGAATTTGCAGCCAACACATTCCAGAGCCAAAGTTGGTGGGCATATTAACAAATGTGTTTCACTCTGTGTGTATGTGTGTTTGCGTGTGTGTGTGTGTGTGTGTATTGTATACACTTAATAGTTTGACTTGTTTTTTGTCTCCAGTAGCAGTAGACTTGCTAAAGAAACTAGTTCCCTTAAAGTTTTCTTTTATTCCATTTATTTACTGGGTGTATATGTACACGTGTGGGTAGGTGTCTGCACGAGTGGGTGTGTGCTGCCACAGCATGTGTGGAAGTCCGAGAATGATTTGCAGGAGTTAATTCTCTCTCTCTACCTCGTGAGTCCCACAGATCACCATCAGGCTTAGCAGCAAGTTCTTTCGCTGTTGAGCCATCTCACCAGCCCTATTCCCTTTCTTAACCGTACTAAAGCCTTCTTCAGTAGCAGCAGCAGCCAGTGGCAGTCCTATTCTGTATACTTCAAACCTTATTGTTTCTAAATGTCTTCAAGAAACTTGGAAGCAGAACAGTCATTTTTGTTGAAACCAAAGGCCTTTACTTTCTCCTAACTCACTGATCAGATTATTGTATCTAGGGAGATGTCCCCATTGTCATAATGGACTGGGTAGTTAGGAAATGTTCTTTAAAGTAAATGAATCCAGCCTTGGGATTATCCACTGTGTAGCTAGGCAAGCCCCTAAGATCACAATGCAAGACACAGTGAAAAGGTCATACATTCCCACTCTGTAAGTTATACAAAGTTTCAGTTCCTCTAAAGATGATTAAATAGTTCAGAGTGAAACACACAAATAGCCCCCCACACACACACACACTCACAAAGTTCAGAACTGTACTTTATCTTCATTGAAATCAAAGCATATTGCTCCAAATTATAGATATGTTTAATGATTTTAAAAAATTGAGCCTGGCTGTTGACAATCATGTCCTGGGGAACATGGTGAATTGATCTAACTTTGTCTTCTCTTCACAGGAGTATATCAAGGGGATCTGTGAGCCTGAGCTGGAAGAGAGAGAGTGCTACCCCAAGGCCATGCATTGCATTTTTGCTGGGGCACAGAGCCTCTTTTTGAAGAGCTTAATTCAGGATACTTGTGCTGACCTCTGCGTGTTAGATACTGGGCTTCTTGGCATCCGAGGCAGTGCTGAAGCTGTGGTCATGGCCAGGAGTCACATTCAGCAGTTTGTGAAGCTCTTTGAGAGTAACGAGAACCTCCCCAGTAATCAGAGAGAGTCGGAAGTCAAACGGGAGTTCAGACAGTTTGTTGAAGCCCATGCAGACAGTTACACAATGGACCTGTTGATTCTGCCTACTTCCTTGAAGAAGGAACTACTGAGTCTCACACAAGGGGAAGAGAATCCATTTGAAACAGGAGATGATGATGTCATTACTGTTGGAGATGTGCGGCCACCAGAGTACACACAGAGTGCTGCCACGGGACTGAATATTGCTAGAGATGAAATTGTTCTAGAGGAAGATTCCAGAAATAAAGCGAGGACCCCTGTTTCTGAGCTTACAAAACAAATGGACACAGTCTTTTCTAGTTCACCAGATGTGCTTTTTGTTCCAGTGAATGGTCTAAGTCCAGATGAAGATGCTCTTTCCAAAGACAGAGTTTGTCATAAGAGGAGGTCTTCTGATACGGAAGAAAGGCATACCAAGAAGCAGTTTTCCTTAGAGAATGTTCCAGAAGGGGAGCTTTTGCAAGATGGTAAGGCATCAGCTGGAAATGAAGTCATCGACCTGTCCGATGCTGCTTCAAACTCTACAAATCTAAGCCCCGATGGAAAAGACACTACAGAAGAAATGGAATACAATATCCTTGTTAACTTCTTTAAAACCATGGGCTATTCCCAAGAGATTGTTGAAAAGGTCATTAGGGAGTATGGGCCTTCTACAGAACCATTATTGCTCTTAGAGGAAATTGAAAAAGAAAATAAAAGGCTCCAAGAAGACAGAGACTTTCCACCTTGCACTGTGTATTCAGAGGCCAGTCAGAGCAAAAGTGCAGGAGTTGGGAGCACAACAAATGAGCTCACAACAGAGTCTACTCCAAAGAAAACACAGAGTCACACAGAGCAAGATATGGTGGGAAGATTCTCTCAGTTACCGTTCAAAGACTCTAAACAGTGTACCTCAAATTGCAGAATTAATTCTTTCAGAACAGTGCCAGTAGGACAGAAACATGAAATCTGGGCTTCAAAGCAGAACTCAAGTTGTACTGTCGATCTGGAAACTGATGGCCTCCCTGCCTCTGCCAGCCCTAAAGACGTCAGTTTTGTTTCAAGGGGAGCTTTAGGGCACCAACAGAGAAACCCAGCTTTTCCTGAAAATGGTGTTCAACAGCAAGCAGAACCTTTGCTTCCAAATAATATGAAGCCTGCCTTTGAAAAGCGTTCTGGCTGTTGTAGCTCTCCTCAGCCTAAGCCAAATTATCCCCCACTTTCTCCACCACTGCCGCTGCCCCAGCCGCTGCCTTCAGTTGCTGAGGCTCGTGTGGGAGGGTCCGCTGATCATATCGATTCCTCAGTTACGGGAGTTCAAAGATTTCGAGATACCTTAAAAATACCATACAAGCTGGAGTTAAAAAATGAACCAGGAAGAGCAGATTTGAAGCATATTGTTATAGATGGAAGTAATGTTGCAATTACGTAAGTCACTCTGCAGATTACTCTTGCATAGTTTTATAAGCAGTGTCTGAGGGCTGTGTGTGTGTGTGTGTGTGTGTGTGTGTGTGTGTGTACTGTCCTTTGTATTCTAGCGGATCTGCATCCTTTTTGGGGGGAAGACCAGATGCTTGTAAAGTTTTGCATTTTCTTTTTGAAATAATTATTTTAAAAAAAAATCCTGGCAGCAGGCTCATTGCTACCCACCCCAACAAGGTTTATGTTCCCTAATGAATTACACACACACGGCCTTTATATTTTAATATGCCTTAATCAGCGCAGTAGCTGGGCCACTTCCTAACCTTCATGCAGTTAATCCACCTCCCACCAATAATCCCGAGTTATTACTTACTAAACTATCTTGGCTGCTCTGGACCCAGAGAGCTGCCCAACTGGGCTGCGCTCTGGGCCACTCTCTCCTGACTCCTTCACTTGGCAGCCATGCCTCTCTGTCCTGCATTCTTCTTAGGCAGGGGTCTCTCCTCTTCTCCCCTCCACACTCTTCCATCATGGTGGATCTCCTTCCTCCTCCTCTTCATCCCAGTCTCCCAAGCCTGGGAAACCTAAATGTCTTGCCTCTGTCTGTCCTGCCCAGACATTGGCTGCCCGGCATCTTCAGAACCAGCTGGGGGGCAGGGTCCTTCACTGTCCTACATGAGGATGTTCAGACTCTCTTGTAAACAATTCTGGGAACACAAATTAACATTAGAATACAAGCAGCCTTAGACCAACCCCACTATATTTGGTCTTCCCTTCTGAACTTTCCCTTCGCCCTATTCCTGTGGGCAAGAGACGGTAGAGAGGTGTATTTTCACACTATACATTGTTTTGTGGCACAGAGGATACAGCTGTAAATGAATTAGACTTTGAAATCTGTGTTACCATTAGAGAGGTGTATTTTCACACTATACATTGTTTTGTGGCACATAGGATACAGCTGTAAATGAATTAGACTTTGAAA
Source organism: Montemys delectorum (assembly GCA_019843815.1). Taxonomy (NCBI): domain Eukaryota; kingdom Metazoa; phylum Chordata; class Mammalia; order Rodentia; family Muridae; genus Montemys; species Montemys delectorum. The sequence continues at coordinate 4,612 of JADRCD010198350.1, read as the reverse complement.
TCTGTATTACCATTAAATTCCCAGTACAAGAGTGGAGCTGCTGCTGTCTTTGTTTGTGAGACAGTCTCGTAGAGCTCAGTTTGCCTGCTAATTGTAGTCCTTCTTGCCTCACTTCCCTCAAAAAAATCTTTCAAAAATATTTTATTTTTATTTTTAATTAAGTATATTTGTGTATCTGAAAGTTGATTTGTACACAAGAATACAGGGCACACAGGGACTAGGAAAATCTATCTGATCCCCTGTTGTACACATGAGTACAGCTTGCACAGGGACTAGAAAAGTGTCTCTGATCCCTTGTTATACACATGAATATAGTGCACACAGGGACTAGAAAAGTGTCTCTGATCCCCTGTTGCTGGAGTTCTAGGTGGATTGAGCAGTCCGATGTGATTACTGGGAACGGAATTCAAGTCTTTCTTAATGGCTAAGCCATCACCCCCAGCTCCTACAGGCGTTGAATCCTAAGAATAATATTCTGTGTTGCTGAATGTTTGTATGGCCTCTTCTAGGAATTCTAAAAGATCAACTCATGTCTTGTAGTTTTAGGAACACCCATGGCATTTTTTTTCTGGTACTCATGTTTGGGCATGAGTGAGGCAAGCACTCTTATCACAGTAGCATCTCCCCAATACTCTATATCTCTCATTTTGAGCTGCTCTTCCTAAGTTGCCCAGGCTGGCTGACCAGGCCACAATCCTCACAATCCTCCTGCCCTCTCTCCCCCAGTGCTTCTATTTCAGGCACGAAAAATTAATTATTGGCATGTGTTTATTTTGTTTTTTTATGTGTATGAGAGTTTTGCCTGCATGTTTATATGTCCATCGAGTGCATACCTGGTGTCCACAGAGACCAGAAAAGAGTGTTGGATTCCTTAGGACTACAGTTACCATTTGAGCCATTGTGTGGGTACTGGGAACCAAATGCAGGTCTTTTGTAGGAGTAGCAACTTTTCTTTGATGCAGAGTTCTCTCTCCAGCCACTTACATTGTTGTTGTTGTTCTCTTTCTCCTCCTCCTTTTCTTCCTCCCTCCTCCTCCTCCTTTTCCTCCTCCTCTTCCTCTTCCTCTCCTTCTTTATGTGTATGCATGTGTGTTTGTATGAATGCATGCCACATGTGTGCAGGTATCCAAAGAGGCCAGAAAAATGCAGTGGCTCCTCTGGAGTCAGAGTTACAGGCAGCTGTGAGCCTCCGTGCTAGTGTGGGGAATGGACTCAGCCCCTCTGAAAGCAGCAGCACTTACCCCTGAGCGGGGTCTCTAGTGCAGCACTTACCCCTGAGCGGGGTCTCTAGCACTACTTTTCTTTTTTCTTTTTTCTTTTTTTCATTAAAATTTACAAACATAAAACAAGAAAACTCTTCATGGGTTTACTCAACAGTTGCTAGTTCATGACCAATCTTGTTTCATCTATAATCTTACCTACCACTTTAAGCCATTTATCTTATTTTATTTTTTGTTTTATTTTGTTTATTTGCCCTGTGGCATTGTGGGTGGAAGCCAGGCTCTTCCACTTGTTAGGACAGCATTCTGCTGCTGAGCTCCCTCTAGCCCTTTGGGTGCTTGTGAGGAAATCTCAGATACATATTTCATCTGTAAGTACTTCAGAATATGTCTCAGATACAGTCTGTGTTGTTTTCTGGAAATTATTTCTTACTCAGAGGACAGAGGGAACATTGTGTCCTAGCAGCTGCCTTCCTCATGGTGGTAAGGACTCTGGCTCAGTTTCTCTCCCTTTCTTTTAGTGTTGGTGTGTCCTTTTCTTGATGAACTCTGGGACTTGTTTGTCCTTGTCAATAGGACAGAACTCACTGCTAATGGGGAGCAAAGCCACATACTTCTTAGGTCATGCCCCCTATGAACTTTGTGTACTTGGTGAGGTGCCTCCAGCAGCACCTGTGCCTGGCATGCTTATGGTAGTGTAGCTGTAAGGTAGCACAGAATCATGGCTACTGACAGTGGTGTGGTCCATGAGTGGACCAGGCCCAGTTTGCTCTTTTTTGGTACATTAACCTTGTTTGTCGTCCTTCATCCCTCCATATAAGTCTGTACAGCCCAAATTTATACAACTGTCTTGTAGCTTTTAGTATGGAGTTTTTTGTTTTGAAACATGGTCTCACCACATATCCCCAGTCTAGAACTTGCTATAAAGGCCTGGCTGACCTTTAACTGAAAAAAGATCTAGTCTGCCTTCTGAGTGCTCGGATTATAGGCATGCGCTATTACACCTGCCCTATTGGTTTTGAGGCAGGGTCTTACTGTGTAGCCCTTGCTGGCTTGCTATGTCAACCAGGCAGGCTCCAAAGTCACGAAGATCCTCTAGCCTACCTGCCTTGTGTAAGACTTCAATGGTGTGCATGCCTGGTGGTAGGAATTTTTACAAGTATAAGCATTGTTTTGCTTTTCTTTTTTAAAAAATAAATTAATGGTTGTATGTTTTCATTTTGTCACAATTTTTAAAAAATGCCACCATTTTAGATATTAAAAGTTTAACAATTTGGGCTGGGGATGAATGTAGCTCTGTTGATAGAATGCTTGCCTGGCATTCTTGAAGCTCTGGGTTTTATCTAGCATACCATGGAAACTGGGCGTGGTGGCCTTTTCCTGAATCCCAGCCCTGGAAGGTGAAGGCAGGAGGATCAAGGTTGAAAATGAAAGGCAGGGTGAAAGTGCTGTGCCTGTGTCCTTGTCCCCAAGCAGCTGCCTATTGTCATCTCACATTGGTTTAATCTAAGTAAAACTAGAAGAGCTATTGAGGTACCTGTGGTCCAGGACTGGCTCCACTGCCCCATTGTTCAAAGTTCTTCCTGAGTGACTGCAGAGTTAACTTCATGATTTTGAAGAAGTTAATTCCTTTGTAAAACCTTTCTCCCTATGGAAAAATTTCCCAAATTAATATTCAAACAATAAACACAGATGAACCAAGGCTGAGCATGGAAATGATGCTGTGTGTGTGCTATATGTGTGTTCATGAGTGTGTGTATGTGTGTGTGTATTCATGAGTGTGAGTGTGTGTCAGTGTGTGTATGTGGAGACCAGAGGTTAAGGTCAGTGTCTTCTGTTCCTCTCCCCTGTGTTTCGTTTATTGCTTTTGGGTCAGGGTCTTTCACTGAACCTGGAGCTCACCAATTTGTCTAAATTAGCGGGCAAGGGAACTGGAGAGTTCCTCCTGTTTTTGTCTCTTCACTATTGCTAGGATTACAGGTGGGCGCCCCACGTTCCCTTGTTGCATGGGTGCTTGGGTCAGGAGCTCAAGTCCTCCTGCTCATTCATGTGGAGAAACTGCGCGTGCTCTTAACTACTGAGAGTGTTGTTATTATTATCCTTATTATTTTAATCATTATTCCTATTTATGTATATGGGTAGGGGCACAGGGAGGTTGTGCACATGCAAGCTGGTACATACAGACGACAGAAGAGGGGGTTGGATCCCCTGGAGCTGAGGTTACAGGTGGTTGTGAACCTGACACAGTGCTGGGAGCTGAGCTCCAGCCCTCTGGAAGAGCAGCAAGTGCTTTAACCACTGGGCCAACTCTCCCAGCAACTCGCTGTTTTTGAAAACTGATTTTTTTTCTAGAGGATTTGACTTTTCTTCAGATTTACTGATGTCTGTCTAGGAGCAGCTCTTTAAAAGGGCGCACACCTGTAACCCAGCACTCACTCGGGAGGCAGAGGCAGGCGGATCTCTGAATTTGAGGCCGTCTTGCTCTGCAAAAGCTACACAGAGAAGCTCTTAGAAAACAACAATAAAAAAA
>JADRCD010198349.1:0-20192 GCA_019843815.1 Montemys delectorum | reverse complement strand
AAGAGTCGGGTCTTTGGCTAAAATCCTCTAGCTTCCAGGAGCAAAGTCTGGTGTACTGGCCAATGGGTTGTCCCCAGCTCTTGTGTCAATCTGTCACAGAACTCTGCCCTTTGAACTCCAAGGTCACTCTCCTTACCCCAGCTTCAGCCCTGCTCCTCCCAGCCAGGACTGACACAGGGTTGGACTCATCCCCTAGGCCCTGTGTTACTCCTTAGGGGCCTCCCAAGCCCCTGCTTGCGTATCCCATCATTAATCAGGTGCCATCCCCAATATGCTGGGCCTGTGCAGATCACTGGGCAAAAGGGATACCCAGGTATGGTTCTTCCTGAAGCCATATGATAGATGAGGGGACAACCAACCAAATAATGTCAGAAAGCATAGGACTGTGGGCTTCCGAGCCCCAATGACTTCATTGGTTTTAAGGAGGCCACCCAGCAGAAGCCATCGAGAAAAGCAAGGTTTAGCCCTGTACCATCTCCCCTGGGAAGCAGCTGGCTCCTGAGGAGGTCAGCTCATCTCTGTGGCTCCTCCCTTCTTGCCAAAACACTCTCTTATTGGTCTCTAAGACTGCCCACTAGATTGCAGTCACCCTGAGACCAGGGTTGGGTCCCAGGCACATCTGCCCAGCTCAGAGCCACTCAGAAAGGATTATTCAGTGATTCAGCAATAGACAGTGGATACCAGACTCCACATGCAGAGAGTCTGAAATGGGGCACCAGGAATGAAGTGGTCACAATTACAGGCCAGCCTATAAAGCACTTGCACCTCTGTTCTTGTGTCTGAGCCATTCCAAAGCCACATGGTAAACACTGTCATTGCCATGAATAGATCAGGATGCAGATCCATGTGTAAAGGGGTTTCCCACACTTTACACAGCCCCTGGGCACATGGAGCCTATCCTGACTCCACAGCTCAAGTTTGATCCTCACTTGCGTAAGACTGTCCTTCAGAGAACTTGCTGATCAGTGGTGGTGCCAGCCCACAGAACCTACACAAGGGGTTGCTCCCAGACAGCGGGCCTTTGGCTCTTGCATCCCTCTGTCAGAGCCATACCACCATGGGTACAGACTTCCATCCATGCACAGACATGGGTACAGATGTCTGGGGCCGTCGCCATGCTTCCTCATTGTGCCACCCTGGGGACCTATCATCATCAAAGCTCCAGTTCTAGACTAGTCCAGTGACCTCCATAGCCTGATGTGTCATGGCTGAGTGAGCATGCCAGCTCCCTTGATGGCTGCATGACCCGAACACATAGCCTACTTCCCTATGGCCATAAAGTCACCAGGGCTGGCCAGAGATAGGCCTACAACTGGCTTGGTGCTCCTCTGCAGTCTCTATCTGGAAATTCTGAATCCTTTTTGAACAGGCCTCTCATTATTTCTCACTGAGGTGCAAGCGAGGCAGCCATTCCCACACGAGCAAATCCCTTCTCTGAGCCTCGGTACTGTTTGCAAAGGCAACAGGTTTTTGGACTGCTGCGAGCTCTTTTGAGGGTAAAGGCTAAGAGGGCATCCGCTCAGACGAGTGAGGCTATTCCTCTGGAAGATGATTCTCTTGCGGGAGGGGTGGGGGCAGCCATTAGGGAGAGCCTCGTAGCTCTCACCTGGAGCCAGGGCACAGAGAGATGTGGATCTACCACGATCATGAAGGAGCTTGCCTCTGACCCTTGAAAGAAGCCCTCTTTCCCTTACGCTCCGGCATCGTAGTTCTAGTGGACAGACCCCGGCCTTACCAGGCCAACCTGTACACCAGCTCAGGGACTGAGATGGAAACCAGAGAAGGCCAGGGTGAGAAATCCCAAGCCCTGGAATATTCTGCTACAGACTTCCAACACTCACCTCCTACCCACTGTAAAGGCAGGAGTGTTTTCCAGACTTCTCTGAGACTGTAGTGGGCAAACATCAGGTGTAGGTGGACTTCTAGTCTTGGGGGACAGAGAGGTAAGAAAGGCTGTAGGTAAGGCCCTCTAAGGCAGGAGCTGAGCAGTACTGCAGGCTGGCAATGCCTTCAGCAGTTACCCAGGAGCTTCTAATTGGAAACTTCTAGAGACGAGATGTTCAGTCCCACCCTGCCAGCCTGGGCCCCTCAGGGGACCTGGGTGGGCTCTACATGTGTTGTTTTCTGTGATATCCCTCACCCCGAGCAATATGGCTGAGATGGGAAGGGCAGTAGTGATTCCTCATGCTACAGGAGGATGGAGGGCCTATGGAGGCAAGGCTAGGCACCAACCTGCTCAGGGAATGTTCTCCCAAACGCACTTAGCTACTTAGAGTAAGGCCGTGGTCTAGAGGAGGGGCCGTTTGGCTGTGTCGATAGCACAGCCACAGTAAAAACAGGAGGCTGTAGTTGGGCGCTATAAAGAAGCTGTTTGATCAGGTAAGGTATGGAAGAGGCTCCGCCCCAGTGGAATGGATAGAAGAGCATTCCTGGGGTAGGAAGCTCCCTTGCTAGGGAGGACTTGGGGAATTAGGGGTTGCATCCAACCTTGTGTGTGGCTGCACAGGCCACACACAGGCCCCTGGAGCAGGTCTCCCAGAGGCAGGCTGAAGGATGTTAGCTAGGACCCTCGTGCCAACCGTGCAACTGTGTGCTTGGTCCAGCCCAAGCAGATCCCAACGACCACTGCCACCAGCTCTGCACAGCGGGGCACAGGCTCCCCACGGAGGAAGTGGGGTCTAGGAACTGAGAAGGCAGAGAGGTGAGACGTGGGAGGCAGAGGGAGGGTATGGCCTCTGGTGACGATTGTCATGAGATACTTCAGGCTCCAGGGCTGGCACCCAAGACGACACAGACATCTTCTGGGTCACTGAGGACTTAGGTCTGTGCATCAGCCATTGGCTGGGGCAATGCAAAGAGGGCTGAAAGCCTGGCCTGGGGGCTGGGGCAGTGCAAGGAGGGCTGGAAGCCTGTCATGGGAGAGATTGTCTTGCAGTGGGTATGCAAGGATGGGTGACCACTGTGCCAGAGTCCAACTCCCTGTCTCAACCTCAGTCTGCAGAATAAGCAGATGGGGCCAGCCGGTTCCCAAGGCCTCATTGGTTAAATCCCAAGCCCCATTAAGGAGAAAGGAGGACTCAGAGACTGTCAGGTCTGGTTCCTGATAACATAGTCCCTAATGCTTGAACCCCACCTTCACCATCAGAGAGACTCAGGGCCCACCCAGCCCCAGGTGGCATTCCCTGCCCTTCCCCCACATCCCCCTGAGCTATAATTATCCACACCTGGAAGACAGGTAGCCTTTCTGCCCCTCTCCAGAGGGCTGTCCCACATGAAAGGCTGGCAGGCTCTCTGCTGGGGTGGGCGGCAGGATTCCCCCTCTGGTTTAACCCCAGGAAAGGAAACCTTTGGTGAACACCCTCCAGGCCAGCACCTGGGCCTTATGGCTTTTAAGTGGAGAGTGTATTTGATCTTCACCTTGGCCCCCAGGGGTGATGGGGGGAGCTTGTCTTCTCTCGTTCCCAGGTGTGGGGCTGCCTTCTATCTCACCCTACTGCCCCAGCAGATGCCTCTGTGAGGAGATGAGAGGGTACGCAAGGGCTACAAACCAGTTGGAACTGGCCCATGCTGGCACGGGGACCCACCTGCCTAAGTGTAAGGAAGGTCACCCTTCATGGGGCCTGGACTTGAGGGAAGTGCCTCGGAGAGGCAGCCCAGATCATAAAGGATAAGGAAATAGTCTTTGAACACCACAAAGTCCCTTCACGGACACCTCCCATCCCCAGCGGGTGGTGCTAGCCTGAAACTCAGAGAGGGCAGCGCAGAGGAGTTTCATGGGAAAGGGCGAGCTTTCGGTGGCAACCTCAGCTCTTCTGGATGGTGATGGCTAGTGCGGGCGGATGCTGGCCTTGAGAAAGAAGGGGCTGTCCCTGAGGATTGCCTAGGCTGTGGAGCAAATGACACCCACCACTGTGACCCTCTGTGACCCCCTGTGACCCTGTGTTTGAGTGCACGTGAGATATTAAGCTTCCTTCCCTCTCCTGACACCCCTAAGCTGGGGCAAAGTTCAAAGGCAAGCTACCATGAACCTGATGGACATTAGCACTGTGGACTGCTGGTACCCAGGAGTCTCCCACCATCTCTTCACTCAGGCTCACTCCCAAAGTCTTTGGAGAGGAGAGGCATGGCATTTTCAGAATTTGCAAAAGACCCTTCAGGAAAAGCAGACGTGGCCAGGCACCCGGTGAAGCAGAGTGGAGACAAGAAGGTAGCACAGGCCGTGGAGATGGGTGCCTAGTGCTCTCTCCTGCCCCGGAGTACAGGCTGAGAGAAGCAACCTCACACAGGCACTGTTTCCCGAGAAGCAAGCCTGCCAGGTGCTCGTGACAAAAACCAGGTGGCAGATGCCCAAAGGTCTGGGAGGGCGTGGTTGAGCCAGCACATCCTGGAGAGCCAGCTCTGCCAGTCCTCTGCAGGCCTGCAGAGGATCACTCTCACCCCACAGCAGCTCCAGTGACCTCCATTATGCCCCCAGCCACTCTGGCCCCTTTGAATTTTGCAGAAGTGGGGGAAAAAAAGCACTAGACAGGCTTCAAGTAGATAAAACCCAGATGCTTTGGCAAATGGTTCAGCGAGAACAGATGTGCAGCTCAGAACCTCCCTAAAGTGATGGATGGTGTGTGCAGGCCATTGGAACCCAGTCCTATGGCCAAGATGGAAAGCCACTTCACAAAGGCTGGGCTTAGAGCCCTCCCATGCCTTCTGGCAGTCACCAGCAGGATTGGGCGACGTCTAAAACCAAGCAGGGCAAAGATTCAAAACAACGCTAAGTAGCCGTTAGACTAGTCCCAGCACTGATCCTAAGAACACAACCTCCCCACTATGCGCAATAACCTTTACCCCTAGCACAGCCCTGAGTCATTTGCACCACGTGAATGGTACCGGTCAGCCATTTTACAGATGGAGAGCCTGAGGCTCGGGAAGTGTCCCGGCAGCCAGGGTACCACAGATAAAACTTGAGCCCAGATTCCTGGGTCTCATGGATGGGGAAAGACGGTAGTAGGCTTGTTCCTAGGGAACCTGAGCATCTCTGTCTCTCCCCTCCCCTCCCCAGAGACATGTGCCGTGAACAACGGAGGCTGTGACCGGACGTGTAAGGACACTGCCACCGGGGTGCGGTGCAGCTGCCCAGTTGGATTCACGCTGCAGCCAGATGGAAAGACATGCAAAGGTCAGCACATGGGCTGTGTTGGTGCAGCCCCACCTGGCCCCAGGTGGCCCATATGGTCCTACAGCTGGGCCCAGATAACCAGGCCGGAGGACAGGTGAATGAAGGCAGCTGGCAGCCACAGGAATGGCTGTCGGTGATGTCAAGAAGAAGGAGAGGCCCCAGCAGGGCACTGCAGCACACCTGTATTGTCCTGGGTTTTGGTTAGGAAGGTCTCGATGCCATAGAATTTTCCTGTAGCTTAAGAGCCAACAAAAACCACCACAGAACATCCTGGGCCTGACTGAGCTCTAGGACTGAGGGTATGGTGTGTGGCCAACCCTTGACCTTCTGTTGCATGCCCTTAAGAGCTAGTAGGGACAGCCTGGCACATGGCATGAGTCATTGTGTATCACTACCACAAATTCGAGAGGGGTTCTCAACCAAAGGCAGAAGGACTTTGGCCTAGAAATGGGGGGGGGGGGGGATCTAGAGGTGAGGATGCAAATGCCTGAGGTGGGAGGTAAGGCTGCCCTGCGACTATGCAGGAGAGAAGACAGGCCGGGCGTTGGTGGCACACACCTTTAATCCCAGCACTTGGAAAGCACAGACAGGTGGATTTCTGAGTTCAAGGCCAGCCTGGTCTACAGAGTAAGCTCCAGGACAGCCAGGGCTACACAGAGAAATCCTGTCTGGAAAATCCAAAGAGAGAGAGAGGAAGAGGGAGAGGGAGAGGGAGAGAGAGAAGACAGGGTGAAACCTCCTACTGTCTTCCCTGCAGCCCATCGATGTCACAGAAAGCCAGTTGCCACATGAGACCCCAGGCTAGAAGAGAGTAGATTCAGGCCTTACTGCACCCTCTTTCACATAGGCTTACCCTGGACAAGAGGGCTGTGCAGAGCTTCATTCCTGTAACCAGGGTGGTCAGGAATGGAGAAATACAGCCCAGCTGCTCACATCTGGAAGCCATCTTATCTAGCCAGAAAGGGCCTAGGCCCTATGTGGTCTGAGAGGGGACAGAGGAGAGGAGCGACTGCCCTGTCCTGCCCTGTGCCAGGAGCCCTTACCGTGTTCTGATCTACACTCCATTTTAAGGGAGATAAGTGTGAAGGGGACAGTGTAGCCTTAGGCCCTGGCCCTCAGTGACTCTTGGGTTTCCTATGGCTCTGCTTCAAATGGTTGGTTCCTTTAACCAGACTGGCCCTGCCCAGCCCTTTGGCCAGACCTCCTCTGTGGAGACCAATCTTTCCTTGGGGCCCTCATAGAATGGGGCCTTCTCATGTCACTAAGGTGCTCTGAATACTGCTGGGTTCAGGTGCTGAGAAGAGCGGTATGTAGAAATGGACGGCTTTGTGGGTAAAGCTATGCCAGCATGAAGTCCTCATGAGCTGCAGGCAGAAAGGAGGAAGCAATGGTCTTCACCAGAATGATCGTTGACAGCATTCCCAGTGACTGCAGCCAGGCCCTGGTGGAGGTTAGATAGGGCAGGCACCGGTCCAGGCTGTCGTTTGGGGATGGTTCCACAGCACTGCCTGGCCCCTGAGCAGGATCTTAAAGTGCAAGAGGGCTTCGGGTAGCATTGTTTGGGCCTGTTGACCATGGCAGAGGAGAAAGCAGAGTTGAGATTCCTCTGTGGGAGCTGCAAACATTGAGTGGGGGTGGGGGTGGGGGAACTCGTGTAAGTGTCTAACGTGGCCACGGTGACTTCTCCAAGTCCTCAGATAGCAGCCACAGTCCTCAGGGGTGCTGTTGTAGAGTTCCTGACCGAGGGCTAAAGAGGTCCCAGCAGGGCTCAGGGACCGGGGCAGCACAAGCCAACTGGGGCTTCCTAGTGCACCTGAGGACATGCCCTGGGGTTCTAGCTCACCAGTCAGGTGTACACTCTGATCTTGGCAAAGGTCCAGGGGACAATATCAAAGGAATGACTTCAAAAGTTCAGTGTTTTCCTAGAGCCCAGGATTCATCATCAGGCAAGACAGGTGGCTGCAGGGGGGGCGGTGACAGCTGGGAAACCCAGAGCGGAAAGCCCTGGGCCAGCTAGTACATCACAGCAGGTGGGGGCAGGGTGGGAAGATGGAGTATTTCCCCTAGCGAGGGGCCAAGGGACTGGGGAGTTTACTCCAGACCTAGGTCACCCAGCCCTGAGCTCCCTATTGGTACTGGGCTGCTTCCTATCAGATGAAAATCTTACTAACTGATCCTTCCCCAAAGAGGAAGATCCAGAGCAGGAACCTAGATTGCTTCTGATACGGGAGCCCCTCCTCCCGCCATCTCCCAGAACAGCCTGGGAGAGCCCCCACCCACCACCAGTTCCCTCTTCTCCTCCCCCATACCCTGGGCCAAACAGGCTACCTGCCAGGACTTTCATCAAAATGGCAAGACTCACCTGTCTTGCAGGCCAGCCCAACCTAGCCCTTGGCCTGCCTCTGGACTCACCTGAAAAACCCTCACTCCTAGGCCCCGCAGGGTGCCAGGCTGTGTCCAGTGGGCCAGCAGAAGGGAAGAGGCGGGGGTTGTGACCTGTGCATTCTTGTGGCTCATCCCACTAGGGTACCTTATATACATGAGCCTACGCCCAAGGCTTCTGTGCCCTTAGCGCCCCCTACTGTCTGGGACCCTTGCCTTGGGGTTGACACCTTCTTTCAACTCTTCACTTGATGAACTTTCTTAGGAAGCCCCTGCCCCTGAAAGCCTGCCTCAGGGTCACTGTGTCCCTGAGAATAGGGTCCATGACAAGAGAGTGGTCTCTCTATGACTGGGTGGGCAGAGTCATGAAGAGAGACAGCAGGGAGAAGTGGACAGCTGCAGAGAGAAAAGCTTGGGGAATCTCTGCCCCCTCCCAGCAGGAGGGGGAGGTTCTTATCCTGGGAAGCCAGAGACCTCAGCACACTTGACAGATACACTGTGGAAGGTGGTACAAGTTGCCCATGTGAGAGAGAGAGAGCACAGGATAAAGGGAAGAGATGAGAGAAGTAGAAAATGGAGACTGAGGTTAATGTGAGGTCAACACCACCAACAATCACCACACCCCACTACCACTAGGTCCTGTGCTAGAGAGAAAAGTGGCTTTCTCTCAACCAATGTAAGCCAGCTGCGAGCTTCGCTGACAGGCTCAGGAACAGAAGGGAGGCTCCTAGATCAGTGGGAGGGGGCAGGAGTTCCCAGAGGCAGCATCCAGGCTCAGGTGATCAGACTGTGAACAGAGGGGTTCACAGAGGTGGACAGACACCCTCGAAGGGTTACCCAGAAGCCCACACTCTGAAGGAGAAAGCTCCCTGTCAGTGGGAAAATGTGAGCTGAGGCCAGCCGGCAGGCTTGCTCCTGAGGGCTGCAGTGTAAGGGGCATCCAAAAGGTGGGGGTGGGGGTCAGTGACCTGTGGAGTACAACCACTTCTTGCTGCCTGCTGAAAGAACAACTCCGGCAAAGAGGGAGAGTGGGGTGGGCCCAGCCCTCACTCACTGGGAAGCCTCACCGCTCACTTCCTCCCTCACACAGCCTCTCCTCAGCAGTCAGCCAGCAGTGGCATCTGCTTCCCAATTGTACTGATGTTCCCAGCCCCAGCACCTTAGAGATGAGACTTCCTGTCATCCCTCATGGTGTCTGTCTGGTGTTATGGGGACCCTCTCAATCCTTCTCCAGGATAGGAGTGGGGAGCATAGTTTGCCCGTGTCACCTGTGGCAGCCTCAGTTCTTCCGGAATGCCTCCCTAAATGTTAGGGTAAAGGGTCATGGGGTATCACTGTGCCTTCAGAGCTGGCCTGTCTGTATGGATAGGTATGGATAGGAAGGGAGAGCCAGTGGGCCTCACAGCCTGGCACCCTGCGGGGCCTAGGAGTGAAGGTTTTCAGGTGGGTCCCTAAATGTTAGGGTAAAGGGTCATGGGGGGCCGGGGGGCATCACTGTCCCTGTTGATTCCCCTAAAACAATGTACAGGCTTACTAATCATGGGGGAAGCCAGGGACCTTGGAGAGCCAGGGTTTAGCTGTTCATCCAGATTCTTCCTATCTGTGCTCAACTGGGGACCTAAGGCTAGCCTAGGCTAGTAGCAGGTAGGTCAAGGTCAAGAAGGCAGGGTGGCACTCCCCCTCCTCCAGGCCATCCCCTCCAGGGTAACTGAGCCTACTCCCCTCTCCAACCTCTTCAGACATCAACGAGTGCTTGATGAACAATGGAGGCTGCGACCATTTCTGCCGAAACACGGTGGGCAGCTTTGAATGCGGCTGCCAAAAGGGCCACAAGCTACTGACAGACGAGCGGACATGCCAAGGTGAGCACCCACTAGACCCCCGGGGAACCACTCACAGTCACTGGTCATGCAATAGCCCTTTCTTCCAGATGTTTGCAGACTCCTGGAGAGGAAAGTGTTCAAAGTGGGTAGCTCAAGATGCAGAATTCTCCAGCACAGCACGCAGTGCCTGCTCTGATCGACCTGACCCCCGTGACTTACAGCCACACAATCCAACCCCTGCCTCCTGCCTCCTTTATAGATGAGAAAAGATCTGGATATGGTGGTACTTGCCCCAGTTCCAGCTGGAGCATAATTGCAAGACTGAGTCTAGCCTGGGCTATAAGTGAGACCTAATCTAAAATATGTATTTATGGGAAACTAAGGCCCACTGCCTCTCCCTTCCTGTCCATTCCTTCCCTGTACAGGCAGGCCAGCTCTGAAGGCACAATACTGCCCTCTGGTGGAAAGCATGGCACGTCACAGACACTTTCCAACAGTGGCTTGGATAACTCAAGCCCAGTGGGCCCTAGGGTGCAGGGACCCCAGGAGGAAGGTGATCAGGGAGACTCTTGGGAAAGCCACTGGTGACATGCTGGACAAATCATTTCCCAAGAGAAGCAGGAAGTTGGCCCCTTAGGAGTGGGAGTTTAGGATACATGAGATCTCAGTGGGGCTGAACAGGGCCATTGGGAAGGGGGCAGGTGCCCCGGGAGGACCAACCTCAGGAGAAAACATGGAAAACATCAGGGCCTCAGTTCTAAGCTTGACTGTCCTATCAGGGTCTGGCTGTTTTGTTCCCATGAGGCCCTAGTAGCTGCAGAGTAGGCAGTCCTTTAGTTATTAGACTGGCAGCCTCTGCCTCTGAGTGATGAGTCCCTCAAGTCCAGGTCCCAGTAAGAGGAGGTCAGTCGCCAAGGCCAATGTGACCTCTGACTCACTAAGTCAGGGCTAAGCCAAGCCTCGTTCCCCTGGATGAGCAGCCTAATGCATCTCCTCTGGATGCAGGCTGGTCAGGATCCCAGCAGCTGGCCAGCCCCGAGAGCTCCTCCACACTCTGCCTTTGTCTCACTGTTTACCAAGCTCTGTGAAGGGCCAAGAGCAGCAGTTCTCAACCTGTGGGTCACAAGCCCTTTGAGAGTCGAAGGACCCTTTCACAGGGGTTGTATGTATATCGAATACCCTGTATCTCGGATGTTTACATTATGATTCATAACATAGCAAAATCACAGTCATGAAGTAGCAAGGAAATAATTTTATGACTGGGGTCACACAACATGAGGGACTGTGTTAAAGAATCACAGCTTAAGGAAGGCTGCATGCTGCTGGCCAAAGATCCTTTGACTTTGAATCCTCAACGCCCCTGAGGGAGCAGGCAAGGTAGTAGGCACACCGAGGCTCTGTACCACGGCCTTGCTAGCATCCTCCCCGCCCAGCCCATCTATCTGAAGACTCCTCAGGTCCAAGCTCCTTAGGGACCCTAGTACTATCCCAATGCCCTTTGACCTTCAGATAGTCCCCTGGCCTCCCTGCCTTTGCCTGGGGCATCCTCCTCCATTCCAAGTAGGACCCATCCGTAACCCAGGAGGTCCTCTCAGACCTCTCACGCCCTCGTTTGAGCACCCACAGCACAGCATCTTTCTTTCACTACTGTCTTATGAGCACATACATATAGGTATGACATCACTAGAGTTAGAGCCAATGTATTCAAAGAACAAACTCTTAACTGCTGTGCCCATGGGGGGTCAGGTCAGTGTTTATTTCGCAAGCTTCTCAGGAGAAATGGATCCCCTGCTTACAGGAAACAAGTCTATCCTAAGCATAAACTCTGAGGGAAATAACTATTATACATGAGTTCTATTACTATGAAGAGACACCATGACCAAGGCAACTCTTAACAAGAGAAATTATTTAATTGGGGGCTTGCTCACGGTGGCAGAGGGTCAGTCAGCCCATTATCATCAAGGAGGGGAGCATGGTACTGAAGCAGTACCTCAGAGCTACATCCTGATCTGTAGACAGACAGACTAGCCCCGGTGAACTCAAAGGTTCAAAAACCTCAAAGCTCATCCACAGAGACACGATTCCTCCACCAAGGGCACACCTCCTATTCTTTATCATCTTTTCCAACAGTTCTGTTCCCTAATGAGTAAGTATATGAGCCTATGGGGGCCATTCTTGTTCAAACTACCACATTCTACTCCCTGGTCCCCAAAGACTCGTAGCGATATCATAACAAAAAAACACACCAGGCAGTGGTGGCTCACTCCTTTAATCCCAGCCCTTAGGAAGAAGCAGAGACAGGTGGATCTCTGTGAGTTTGAGTCCACCTTGGTCTATAGAGTGAGCTCCAGGAAAGCCAGGGCTACATAGTGAAATCCTGTCTCAAAAAACAAACAATAAAAACAAGAAAGAAGAGGAAGAAAGAAAGAAAGAAAGAAAGAAAGAAAGAAAGAAAGAAAGAAAGAAAGAAAGAAGGAGAAAGAAAGAGAAAACCAGAAAAACAACAAAGAAAAATGCATTTAGTTCAACTTCAGAAGTCTCCATAGTCTTTCACAGTCTTAAGACTAGTTAAGGGCTGGAGAGATGACTCAGTGGTTAAGAGCTCTGACTGTTCTTCCAAAGGTCCTGAGTTCAAATCCCAGCAACTACATGGTGGCTCACAACCATCTGTAATGGAATCCAATACCCTCTTCTGGTGTGTTTGAAGACAGTGACAGTGTACTTACATACATGAAATAAATAAATAAATCTTTAAAAGTCAAACATCAGTTTAAAAAAAAAAAAGACTGCTTAACTTAAAAATTCAAAGTCTCAGCCATGCAGTGGTGGCACACGTCTTTAATCCCAGCACTTGGGAGGCAGAGGCAGGCGGATTTCTGAGTTCGAGGCCAGTCTGGTCTACAGAGTGAGTTCCAGGACAGCCAGGGCTATACAGAGAAACTCTGTCTCAAAAAACCAAAAAAAAAAAAAAAAAACCAGATCACATACTTCCATATACAATGGTACAAAATAGACATTACCAAAGAAACTAAAGGAAACATAATGAGGAAATACTGGACCAAAGCAAAAACAAAAAGTAGCAGGCAGTCCACCAAACTCTGCATCTCCATTTCTGGTGTCAGATCTCTTAACTTTTAGCTTTATTGACTGAAACACACCTCTGTGTGTGTGTGTGTGTGTGTGTGTGTGTGTGTGTGTGTGTGTGTGGTGTGTGTGTGTGTGTGTGTGCATCTCTCTGTATGTATGTCTCTCTATGTCTCTGTCTCTCCCTGTCTGGTTCTACTCCCTGTTAGCAGCTCTCCTTGGCAGGTAACCCATACTCTGGCATCTCCAACATTTTTGGGTCTCCATTGAAATCCAAATTTCCTTTCACAGCTTCACACAATAGTTTCTCCAAGCTTCCAAGCAAGGACACCCCAAACACATGCCTGGCCTTAGCAGCTTTCCTTACAGCTCCCCCACAGGGGGAGGAATTCTACAATCCCTTTCTTGTATTCTCAACTCTAAAACCTGAACCATGGCCATTGTTGCCAAGTTCTGCTTGTTGGGGCTGGAACTTGGCCTACTGTTCAATAACATTTGAATCAACTCTCAGTTCCTTTCCCAGCTTCGGCTGTCTTCACAGCTTGGAAGCTTAGTTGGGAGGGGTCTTGCCCCAAGGTCACCACTCCCTTTACTCCATCTAGGATCTGCTTTTCATTTATTTATTTATTCAATGTAAATGAGTACACTGTACAGGTAGTTGTGAGTCTTCATATGGTTCTTGGGAATTGAATTTAGGACCTCTGCTTACTCTGGTAGATCCCGCTTGCTCTGGCCCAAAGATTTATTTATTATTATACATAAGGACACTGTAGCTGTCTTCCGAAGCACCAGAAGAGGGGGTCAGATCTCATTACAGGTGGTTGTGAGCCACCATGTGGTTGCTGGGATTTGAACTCAGGACCTTCAGAAGAGCAGTCCGTGCTCTTACCTGCTGAGCCATCTTGCCAGCCCTGCATCTGCTTTTCTCTAAACTTTTTATCTCCTGGAGCTCAAGACTTGGCTCCAGTATCACCTTTTCTGGGGTCCTTTTCTCCTCATGCCATACATGTGGATTTCTCTTTGTCCAGCTTGTTTCTTTTCATTAGAGATCCCCATAAGAATGACCACTAGCAACCACATCAATACTAGGTTGTCTTGAAATCCCCTCTGCCAACGCCATTGATCCAAAACTTTATTAAGTTTAGCATCAGGCAGGTTTCTAGGACAAGGGCAAAAAGCAGCCACAATTCTTTGCCAAAATATCCCAAAAATGTTCTCTAAGCCACTCATTAATATTTTTACCTTCTGAAGCTTATTGAACTGGGCCCCCTACAGTTGAAATCACCCTCAGCCCTGTCTTCCTTGCTCCCACTAGGATGGCCCATTAAGTCCCACATAAAGCATTCAACTGCTTTTCTAGTCCAACGTCCCAAACTCTTCCATATTCCTCCAGCAAACAAGCTAGTCAGGCCAGTCAGGCCAGTCACAGCAATACCCCAGTCCCTGGTACCAATTTCTGTATTACGGGATGGCTGATGTGCATGACTCTCCATTCCATTTGACTTGGACTTGGACTTGGAAATTCATAGTCAAATGCCTTGTGCTATCAGAGCTACTTTTTAAAACCTCATAGGTAGTGTATTCCCTGTCCTCTCTTCTATGGTTGCCACTTTCCTAGCCTTTCCAGGAACATCTTCGGATGGCAAGAACACACTTTGGTCAACATCACCAGTTTATATTCCATTTCGGTTTCCTCTTGAGTGTTCTTGGGCAAGTCCCAGTCATTTTCCTTCCTGACATGTATACTACGTTCCTTTCCCATCGAGGCATGGCACCTCAGGCCTTTGATCCCAGTACTCAGGAGGGAGAGGCAAGAGTTAAAGCCAGCTTGAGCTACATGAGACCCAGCCTCAGAAGTAAAACAGAAACAGGTGGGAAGATGGCCCAGTAGGAAGTGCTCGCTGATCAAGAATGAGGATGTCACATCCCCAGCAGCCGTGTAAAGACCAAGCATGGCAACACATGCCTGCAAACCCAGCATGGTGACCAGGGGAGTCAAGAGGACCCCTGGGATGGGCTAGCCTGTCAGTGTAGCTGACAGCAAGCTTCCCACTCAGTGAGACAGCCTGTATCGAAAATAAAGATAAGGCTGGAGTGCTGGCTCAGTGGCTAAGAGCGTGAACTGCTCTTGTAGAGGGTCAGTTCCGAGCACCCACATCAGGAGGCCTGTAACTCCAGCTTCTGGGGCTCTGACACCCTCTTCTGTCCTCCTTAGGTACTCACATACACAAAGTTAAAAACATAAAAAATTTTAGAACAGGTAATGAAGGTGGAGTGTGAATGAGGAAGATATCCAACACTGACCTCTGGCCTGTATGTTTATGCACAGGTAAACACACAGGCACACATGGGTGTGAGCACACACACACACACACAGGCACGCACACTAAAACAAATGTAAATATCTTTCCTATCCACAGGTGGATGAGATATTAACAGAGGTTCACAATAATCCTCTACTGGTGATATTTAGCCCCACCCACTTCCATAACAGACATGAGGGGATTCTGCCCCAGCAACGGGGCTAATAGAGACAGTGAGGAAAAAAGTAAGCAACAAGAAACTTAATAGACTGTGGAGGCTGTGCTGAGCCATCCAGGCGGGATGTTCCGTGGGCGACAGGCCTGCCTAGTCACCTCAAGCTGACACCCCACCCTGTCTCCCTGTGACCACAGATATTGATGAGTGTTCCTTTGAGCGGACCTGTGACCACATCTGCATCAACTCCCCTGGCAGCTTCCAGTGCCTGTGTCGCCGAGGCTACACACTCTACGGGACAACCCACTGCGGAGGTCTGCAGCCCGCCCGCCAGGGCCACCTCCCCCTCGAGGCACGCGCCTGGCATATGGCCATCAACAATGCTCCTCACACCCCAATCCTGACTTTGACCCTGGTGGGCCTGGGAGGGACCTTGGAAGGCTGGGATTCTGCCAAACAGGCACAGGTAGAGGACGGGGGGTCGGGGGAGGCAGGGCATGGGAGATACCATGAGGGTGCCTTGGCCCCCTTGGAAGTATAAACCCAGAACCTCATTTCCTGGGGTGCCCAGTCCAGAAGTGGGAGGCCAATGCTCAGAAAATTCCAGAAAGTGCATTCTGGAGACAGGAAGAATGGTGAGACAATGAGAATCCTAAAGGAGGAACATCTGGGTCAAGATGGGAAAGCGGTCCGGGGCGGGGGGGGGGGGGGGCACAATGTGTACAGATGCACAGAGGCAAGGGTGTAGCAGGGATGAACCCATGAGCAGCAGAAAGCAGGGTAATATCCCCCAGGGAGATACATGCCCAGGATGTACAGAGGCCTAGGAGCCTGGAGGAAGCCCAAGGGCTTCTTTACAGTGAGTGCTACACACCAACGCAGGAAGCCTTGAAGCAGAGTGCTAGATAGTCAAATCTGTGTGACAAAGGACTCTGGCTGTTGGAGGAAGGGAGCATGGGATCCAGGCAGCCCATGGGGGAGATGGCTCATAGCCCGAGACCTTATCCTCTGGGGTGGGAGGAGGGGTGGGCAGAGCTAGAGAGAGGATTCAAGAGCCTGGGGTGGAGGAGTTTTTACCTAGAGCCCTGGGTTCCATGGCCAGCACCACAGTGACCAGGAGCATGAGCTGAGTCAAAGGACATTAGGCAAGATATGGCTGGTGAAGATGGAGAAAGGGGGTCATCAGGACCTCTCTTCTTTCTCAGTGACCGGAGAACAGCAGGAAGCTAGAGAGGGCCAAGTAATACTGGAGACCAGGGTGGAATGGCCGCTAGATGCTGGTGCCATTGTCAAGGGACTCTCACACACCATTTCCCTGACTGATGGGATGGCATACTTGTGTGCCGGCAGCCTGGGTGGCCTGGAGCAGGAAGAGCTTAGCTAGCCCTTGCCTAAAGGAGGTTTTTGGTCAGAGGAGGAAGAGTCTCAGGTGGCTTCTTTCAGGCTGGTGCCCACTCTCCAGGAGGGGAAACTAAGACTGGCAAGGAGCCAGGGCTTTCCCTGGGGGAATGAAATAACTGTGATTCCGGAGACCTCTGCCAGACTGGACTGGGAACCAGAGCTTCCTGGTCTCTGGTCCTGGGTGTGGCCTGGGCTGGTGGTTCCCACCCCCTCCTGCCCTCACTCTCCTGCCTGTGTTTCCAGACGTGGATGAGTGTAGCATGAACAACGGCAGCTGTGAGCAGGGCTGTGTCAACACCAAGGGAAGCTACGAGTGTGTGTGCCCACCAGGGAGGAGGCTGCACTGGAATCGGAGGGACTGTGTGGGTGAGTGGGGAGAGGCCCCCTGCTGGTCCTGCCCTCTCTGGGGGCTGGGGGGAGGGCACGCCAGAGATCTTAACCCGCAGGAGTTCAAACAAGTCATCGAGACTCGGTCTCAAAATAGTAGTAAAAAGAGGGCTGGCGATATTCTTCAGTCGTGGAGGTACTAGGTCCAATCCCTGTTTTTAGTTAGGGTTTTACTGCTATGAACAGATACCATGACCAAGGCAAGTCTTATAAAGGACAACATTTAATTGAGGCTGGCTTACAGGTTCAGAGGTACAGCCCATTATCATCAAGGCAGGAGCATGGCAGCATCCAGGCAGGCATGGTGCAGGAGGAGCTGAGAGTTCTACATCTTCATCTGAAGGCTGCTAGCAGAATACTGGTTTCCAAGCAGCTAGGGTGAGGGTCTTAAAGCCCACACTCACAATGACACACCTATTCCAACAAGGCCACACCCACTCCAACAAGGCCATACCTACTCCAACAGAGCCACACCTTTTAATTTTACTATTCCTGGACCAAGCATATACAAACCATCATGATCCCTATTAATGAGAAAAAACTAAAGCTCTTTTGGGAGCCCTGCAGCAAGGCTCCATTTGCTTGAGAATCAAACCCCAGGTCTGCCCTCACCCCTTTTAATTCTGTTGTTTTGACACAGGGTCTCATTTGTAGCCCTGGCTGGCCTGGGATTTACCATATAGACCAGGTTGGGTTCAAACTCACAGAATCCTCCTGCCTCTGCCTTCTGGGATTATAGGCATGCTCCACCACGCCCAGCCAGGGTCCAGTTGTTAGAATGGCCATCATCCTCCCTGCATTTGCTCCATGCCAACCCACACTGCCCCCATTCCACCGTCAAGCCAAGGATCCCTGAAGCATCAGGGCTTGTCCAGTCTACACTGTGGTGATGTGCCACTGAGGGGAGGTCAGGTAGCAGCTACGCCAGTAACGGTGCTTCTGGGTAGTCATGCTTGGTAGGATAAGTCAGAAAGGTTGAACCTTCAATCCCAACAGTGGGAACCATCATGAGAAGACACAGACAGCTGGATATGATGACCACACATGTATCATCTCAGAGCTTGGGAGGCCCTGGCAGGAGGAAGTTCAAGATTCTCCTTAGCTCCACAAAAGTCTGAGGCCAAACTAGGCCACATGAGCTCCCGACATTTGAAAAAAGACTGAAGTGTGAGCACTCTCCAAGGAGCCCATGGGGCTCAGCAGAAGCTGATGTCTAAGTGGGTTTCCTCCTCTGGTCTTTGCCTAAGCTGTCTGTGTAACCACAGCCATCAGGTAGTCAGTCAGTTTCAGTGCACTCGGATGGTCTCTGAAGAGCCTCGGCTAAGGTTTCTCCATGGCAACTTTACATTCAGGAAAATTCATTTCTAGTCTTCCAGGGCAGCAAGGGTAATGAAGACAGCGGAGTTTTCTAAGCACTTCACGACAAACTCCTCCAATAAAATGAGTCTTTATTACTTGCCGAGTGTCTCACAGTGCCCTAAATGTGAAGGCAGAATATCTTCCTCCAGCTAGGGAGAGTGCAAGGATCCTTTTCAGCAGGACTCCTTCAGCTCATCTAAAAAACAACTCGTACTTTTTCTACCTACCAAGAGCCCTGAGGGTAGCCTGAAGCGTATTTCCAGCCTGTCTTTATATCTGTCTGGGGCCCAAACTGGTTCCAGCACAGTAATGAATTGCTGGGACACAGGAAAACCTTCCCTGGCTGTTTGGGTTCCTGGGTGGGGTATCAGGAAGGTGTTAGCAGACATCTATGTGTGGGGGTACCCGGGGGATGGCATGGTCTCACCCGATGGCATCCTCTTGGCCCTCAGGATCAGAGTGCTACAAGATACAGTGTCTGTGAGGGTGCCTAGGATTTGGCTGTCTGTGCTAGCCGAAGCCCTGACCTTAGTTCTCAAACTGCTGCTCTGTTTGAGAGTGGCATTCTGGGAAAACACTTCCGGTGACTTCAGGCTCCTCAATCATGGGCATCAGGGTTCAGCTGTGACCATAAAGCTCTCAGTTTTCTTAGCACTCCAGAGTTGCGCATAACTGCAACTGCTCCACTGTGGCTTTCTGTAAATATTTACCCTGTTGCCACAGCATGGCTCTGAGACAGGCTCGTCCCAGGTGGGTAATTCCTGCCTGTTCAGACTAATGGTATCTCTCATGAGTTCGCTCTTTCCTTTCCTGTTAACAGCTGTCTTGAGAGGTACTCACATACCATGCACAGAATCTACCATGCAGTTCAGACATAGTACAGTGAGGTTTTAGTACACTCGATGAGTGACATGAACCACCACGTGACTATGTAGAAGCTCACCCGTGGGGAAGCCCAAGCGGGCATCAGATGCCTTCCTCTACCACTCAGGCAAGCTTGCTAATTGACCTGTCTGCTTCTGCAGCCCCAGCCCGGGATTACAATCCCGTGCTGTCACATCCAGCTTCTTTTAAATGTGTTCTAGGAATCAAACTCAGGTTGTGGTGGTTTGAATGTGCTTGGCCCAGGGAGGGGCACTATTAGGAGGTGTGGCCTTGTTGGAGGAAGTGTGTGACTGTGGGGGTGGGCTTTGAGACCCTCATCCTAGCTGCTTGGGGTACAGTCATTTCCTGGCTACACTTGGATCAAAACCTAGGACTTTAAGCTCCTTCTCCAGCACCATGCCTGCCTGGATGCTGCCATGCTCCCACCTTGATGATAATGGACTGAACCTCTGAACCTGTAAGCCAGCCCCAATTAAATGTTGTCCTTTATTAGAGTTGCCTTGCTCATGGTGCCTGTTCACAGCAATGGAAACCCTAACTAAGAGGTCCTCATGCTTATGGGGCAAAGACTCTACCAGCTGCCCTATCCCCCAACCCTGGGCAAATGATTTTAATAGAATCCTTCCTGTGAAGGAAACAGTGAGGTTTTTCCTTGGCCAAGCAAAGCACTAAGAATATATGGGCTTGTCAAGGAAGAAGTCCCGAGGGGCAGGAGCGCTAGTTCAGCAGTTAAAATCATTGGCTACATTTCCAGAGGAGCCAAGATAGATTCTTAGCACCTACAGGGCAGCTCACAACCATCTGAAACTCCAGTTTGAGGGAATCCAACACTCTCTTTTTGCCTTTATGGGCACCAGACACACACCTTGGTACACCGGCATACATGCAGCTAAAAAAAACACCCATACACATAAAATGCAAATTTAAAAAGAAAGAAGCAGGTTGACTGGGGCCAGTGGCCCAGCTCAGCTCAGAGACTCAACTAGCATGTGGAAAATCCTAGGTTCAATTCTGGATCAAAGGACCAGAATGACTGTAGGGACTGGTGATACCCTAGGGAGAGCAAGGGGCAAGAAGGCAGGCTCAGAACCCCACTCAGCTCTTCATGCAGGAAGTTGAGAAGTGGCCTCCTCCGTCAGGGGGAGTTGGGTTTCAGGCTTGCTCACTGAGCAAAGGCATGCTCTGACCTTCAGAGGCAGTGTGAGGAAAATTTGTTTCAGACA
>JADRCD010198345.1:0-10163 GCA_019843815.1 Montemys delectorum | reverse complement strand
TCTCTCTCTCTCTCTCTCTCTCTCTCTCTCTCTCTCTCTCTCTCTCTGTGTGTGTGTGTGTGTGTGTGTGTGTGTGTGTGTGTGTGTGTGTGTCTGTCTCTCTCCCTCCCTGGCAAAGAAATACTTCCAAATTTTATCATACGATATCTTGATTTAAAAGGGGAAAAATCATGAGAAAAGTCTAGGATAAAGGACTCAAAGTTGGGAACTGCCAAATTAAAAGTTGCCTTTAAAAGTTAGGCTAGGGCTGAGGAGATGGAAGAATACTTGCCTTCCACATAAGAGGACATGAGTTCAAGTCTCTTGCACTCATCTTAAAGGGATAAGCATGAGTGTACATACCTATAATTCTAGCATTACAGGGAAGAGATAGTAAGATCCTGAACACTCACTGGCCAGCAGTGCCAAAAATGAGCTTCAGGCTCAATGAGAGTCTCTGACTTGGGCTGGAGAGATGGCTCAGCAGTTAAGAGCACTGGCTGCTCTTCTATAAGACCCAGGTTCAATTCCCAGATAAAACCTGGGTTTAATTTCCAGCACCCACATGACAGCTCAAAATTGTCTGTAACTCCAATTATAGGGGATTTCACACACACACACACACACACACACACACACACACACACACACTGAGTAAAAACAAAACAAAAAAGTAAGTTCCCAGCAACTTCACTTCCTCTTTACTCGTCAGAAGCCATGAAAAGCCAAACCGGGAAGGAGGGCATTACCTTAAGGCGACATGTTGCGATTCAGAGTAAAAACCCCTGGGAGCCACCATCCAACCCACCCAGTGGTCTGATGTCTCTGTTTGTTTCTGACTTGGGGAAGACTACCACTTCCTGCTCACCTGGTGGCCTATGTATGCAGGAGGTGCTTGGCAAGTGTGTTTGTGAAATAGATTTTCAAACTTGTCAGAGACAGGGATTCATTACACAGGAGCAACATCTTCAGGGTGGAAATGGCCGTCGATTGGTGGAGACCCACACTAAGTGAGGAAGGGCAGGTAAGGCAGGAGAAATCCAAATCCCAGAGGATCCAATGGAAGGCTTCAGAGAAGGACACAAGGCAGGGAAGGGGTTGATGTGGAGAACGGGCTTGGGTAACTAAGTATCGGCTGGGAAGGGACCCTGGTACAGGAAGGATGAAGCTGGAGGTTGTAGAATTCTGAACTTTGGCTCCTTCAGAAGTCATGATGACACACCCTGATGAACTTTCACAAGAACCAGAGAAAAGCTGGTAAGGCAAAGATTACAGAAACACCGCTTTCCTCAAACAGCATTTAATATGTCAAGAGAGAAGGTCAAAGCTATGCAAAAGGCTTAGAAAGGTGAACAGAAGAAGGTGAATCTGAAGGCAATGCTGGTTATTTCTTGATGGAGCTGCTTTCTCCTTGGTTACAGCCAGGAGTGTGATAACCACCCAGGAACTAAATAGACAACCAGGCATGGCTGGAGCCTGGGAGCCGCATTTTGCAATCCTGATCTGCAGGCAGTGATACTATCAGCATGAATCAGATGAGAAGCAGAGACTTGTAAGTAAGCCATGGTGGAAGGCCAGGAGAGAAGCAGGGGTCCCACAGACTGGCTGACGCAATGTGGAGATGGGTGCAGGGCCCTGATGGGCGGCTGGTGTTCAGCCGCTGCAGGGGTTAAGGGTGGGGTGCCTTACCCTATACCTCATGAGAAGCCTTTGAAATGTAGTAATTCAAGCAGGAGATGGCTAATATAATAAGGTCTGGGTTAGAACTGAAGCACTGAGATTTCAGTTGGGAAGCCATATCAGGGGCCTCGGAGCAGAGGCAAACAACAGGACCATCAGGGTGAAGAGCAACACTTTTTGACTTAAATTGAAATGAGGTATCACCATATGGTCCAGGCTGGCCTAGAACTCACTTTGTAGCCCAGGCTGACCCCAAACTCTGGATCTCCCTGACTCTTCTCAGCTTGACCATAACATCTTATGAGGGCCCATTCTCTAATGACCCGTAGCTATGTGCTGGGAAGACAAATCGGAAGAGTGTCCTTGAGCATGTGCTCCTACGCCCCAGGAAGATGGGCTTTTATCTAAACATTGCAAGGGAATTAGGGGAGGAATAAGGCATGCCAGTTAGCAGGCACATCACCAGGAGACAGAGGGGATATTTACTTAGACCAAGGGGGAGGGTGTGGACCCAGCTATTGAGACTTTCTAAAGGGTAATGATGCCCCTGGCCCAACGGAACCAGGTCTTACCAAAGTCTGGTGTAGATTTTAAGAACATGATGGGTGTTAGGGAACTGCCCTGGAGCCCAGACCCAGGGGATCAGTTTAGAATCCCACCTCAGCTGAGCTGGTAGACAATGCAGACCCTCCAGAGTACCAGGAAGCCCATCTTAACTCACCCCAGCTGCTCACCAGGACCAGTGTTTCAGAGACAGCCAATCAGTATACAGGTAAGGAGCAGGACAGAGCTTAGCACTTGTGGGTGGTTCTCTCCAGGCCATTCAAGCAGGAAACGATAGCCACAGGCACAGAACTGCAGGTGTTCCTGTAAGAATTCACCAGGCTTTACAGGTCTCTGGCTGGGTGGCTGGAATGAGCTCCTTCACCCATTAACAGCCCGAAGGGACTTGTGACTCATTATTTGGAGATGACTGCGGATTTCAGCACCAGGTCTCTGACCTTCTTGCTCAAGGTCATGGGACACAAAGGGCTTCTCACACCCTGCTGTGTAACTGCCCTCAGAAGCTGGGCTCACTCCCTGGGGTTCTGCCCAAACTGTCACTGTGTGCCATAAACCTGGCATGATTCCCAGAGAAACAGGTCCCCCAGAGGACTTGCCTTCTGGGTAATATGGCTCCCAGATGAACCTAACCATGATTTTCAGCTGAGATTATCAAGCTTTCCCACACCCAGGGTTATCCTTCCAGTGGGCCACCTCTGTGGGGCAGCAGTAGTCAGTCAGCAACTCATAAAACATGACCCAACGAACAGCCCCAGTCACTGGTCCAGCTGAGGCCATAGCTCAGGTCTTCTATTCAACAGCCTGTGTCTTTTCTGATTTAGAGTTTGAGTTTATTCCTAAGCTCGTAAGTGACTTCAGAGATGGCCTCTTAAAAATAGAAATAACTAAATAAACAAGTCAGGAATAACAAGAATACCAACGGCCGTGTCAACGTGGGAAGGGAAAATTTTCACGGAGCCTTGCCCTTAGCAAGCTTTCGTAGAGTCCTGCTCCTAGACAAAAAATTATAGGAAGCTAGTGGCTTCTGGGAGAAGGAGAATTAACCTCTTCCAAGGATGAGCCCCCCCCCCACACACACACACTTATTGGTTGTCCAATGTAGAGTGATCAGCCTCAAAACGTTATAGACACCAGCAACAAAAACAGACTCGGCAGCTTGTGTGTGTGTGTGTGTGTGTGTTTGTGCATATACATACATATACTCATATATGTAGGTAACAGTAATAACCAAAAAGGAGGCCGTTAACTTGAGTATGGGGAGACATGAGGGGGCTAGGGGAAGGGGAGGGAGGGGGAACTGATGTTATTCTATTTCAAAGAAAAACATTAAAAAAATAAAAAGGACATATAAACTAAAACATTATACTATTATTAGGAAAACTGGAGTTCATTTGGCAACCTCCTCCCCCCATCCTCATCTTTTTCCCTAATAATTTTTTGATGAATCGATTGCTGTGCAGCGCTTAATTAAATTTTATTTTTTTCTTCTTTATCATTAAAATTGCAGTGTCTGTGAGGACATAAATTCAACACTACATCAAGTTTCAACTGTAGCAGCAGCACAAAGGTTTCCCTCATTATTTTTAACCACGGGAGCTTGTCTCCTGGTTTACATATCGGTCTTTGTAGCCACAGACATTGAGTCACTGGTTCCCCTTCTTGTGTTTAAACAAGGAGATGCTGCTAACTTGACAGAGGTTCCTTGCCTGGGCTGCAGCGCACATTTGCCCCAAGACGCAGACAGCCCCTGACTTACAATGGTTCTACTTAAGGTTCTTTCTTTGTGGTCAGGTGAGGGTGAGACCCGTGGTGTGGATGGAAATACCATCTTTCCCCAGGTTAGACAGATGCAACGGGATCCCATCTGGGGATGCCGGGTGGCAGCAGTGGGCTGCAGCTCTTACTCAACCATGGGGTCATCAGGGTTAGCAGTCAACACTCCACAGTACACTAGCTTGTTCAATGAGGGTCTCACTGGGTTAGATGGAGGCAGCACAGCAGGCTTCTATTGTTTTCAAACTCTGGTGAATTATCGGGAAATAATCCCATCATGAGTAAAAGAACATCCGTACACACAAGTAGATTCTGGGTATGGAGGTCCCATGTTGTCAAGGTGCCTTCAAAGAAGAGCAGTTCATTCTCAGTTGTGCCAGTGCCAACAGGGAGGCCCTGTTCCCCCAGCTCCCAGAGCACCTGTGTTTAAGAGGAGACCCTCTGGCTTCTCTTATCCCCTAGTAGTTAGAACAA
The DNA here is from genome assembly GCA_019843815.1 of Montemys delectorum. Lineage (NCBI taxonomy): Eukaryota > Metazoa > Chordata > Mammalia > Rodentia > Muridae > Montemys > Montemys delectorum. The sequence continues at coordinate 5,693 of JADRCD010198345.1, read as the reverse complement.
GTCAATTATCAGGACAGTAGAGAAACTTTAGGGAAAAAAACATTCTCATATGTCTTCCTGGACTTACCCTACTTAGCCTTCTCATGACCTCTAAGTCCTACCTTCCTCCCAGATCTCTTTAAAGGAAGCTGGCCCTATCAGAAACACACAGCCATGGCAGGCTATAGCAGCTAGTGGTGCCCCAGCAATGCCGTGTAACAAATATCCTTAAACTCGCAGCACAAGACAATAAATACCAAATCAGCTCCTGAGTCTGGAGGTGTGACTAACCATGAAGGGGTTTTTGATGGGATGGTCCAACCCCGCTAAAGGCCTGGCAGTTGTAGCCCACACCTCTTCAGCCGCATCCTCTATACAATGCTCTTTCCAATCTACCCTTTCCCTTACTCATCCCTCGAATCTCAGCTTGAACATCATCCCTATTTCGAAACTGTCTCTGTTTCCATTCTCAAAGTAGCTCACCACTTTCCATTCCTCTGCATCACTCCTTGACAAGGACACATCAGACACCTCCCTGGCAGATTTGGACACATACAGGGACCACCCAAGTTCCCTGGCATAAGACAAGAAGAATCGCATCAACAATTTATGATCAATATCCCTGTTATCAGTCTATGTCCCTGCCCCGCCGTCTACAGATACATCAACAATACTGTCATTGCAGCCAGAGGTACTGCAGAAACTGCCGAAGAGTGGAGCAGGGCTGCTGTGTTGGATACCCTTCCAGAGATGGTGTGGTATTTTATTCAAGTCTCTGTACATCTTCTATTTACTGATCAAGCTCTATCTCTAAGTGTAAATATTGAGGTAACAATGATCACACCATATTGTTTAGGTAATGATGAAGAGGAAAAATTTTTTTTACCTGTTCAGCACGACACAATTTTAAACATATTTTGGAGTGCACAGAGATAGAATCTGCTAGTTCAAAGAGCCAACTATACAGTTTTTATTGAGCAATATCAAGTTTTTCCCTAACCCTTTGATTTAAACAAATATTATACAAAAAATGAATGGCATAGGTGTACCAAGTACCAAGCCAATGCCCCACCCATACCACACATGCATTTGGAATCAGTTCTGACCCAGGAAGAGATTGGCCCAGGAAATCCCCTTTCTCCTGCCTCTCTGTTGCTAAGATTTATTCAAAGAGGGCAACATGTACTTTGAACATCTTATGTAACCACGGCTGGCAGGTATGATTAGGTTATCAGATTCCCAAGAGCCATCCCTTTCTGTTCACAAAGGCCCAGACTCTGGAGTGAAGTGTTAACTTGTAAACACTGATAAGTTACAAATGTTTCCCTCTGGTGTGTGTTCTGGGAGAAAGATAATATACCAGCCCATGGTATGCTGTGCAGGGCCACACTGGTAAGTTTCTCTCTGACTTAGCAAACAAGATCTCTAAATTGTGTTTCATGAAAGTCTGTGTCTGCCATTGTGTTTCTTGAGAGTTTGCGTCTGCCAGCCCTGGTGTGCAGCCTGATCCCTGCTGTCCCCAGCAGAACAAGTTCAAAGTGTCCCGTGTAAGCTTTTCATTTGTATGAGTCACAGCATACAAAGCATGTATCTTGGACAGCAATCTTGGGTTCTAAGAACAACTGGTTCATAGGGTGCCCCCTATTGGCTGGGCCATTTTATCATGAGACACCATAAGTCTGCAAAAAAAAAAAAAAAAAAAAAAAAGTTGAGCCTAAGAGAAGAAAATCAGAACTTCCAAAGTATGAAACAAAATCTTTAAAAAAGCAAAAGATGCTTCTTTAAAACTCTCCAAAGTACAAGATCTTGATTTCTGCAAAGCATGACTCTGCTCAGTTACATAAAATGTGTAGGGGTGGGTTCCATGGAACTCATGCGTATGTCAGAAGATAATGCGTGGAAGGGAAGGTTCATGACAGATATGTGGGAGAGCACAGCCAGAAGCAGGAACATCTGGGAGAGTCCAGAGTGGACATGACCAGACTGAGCTGTGCCATGGAAGGAGAGGGGGAGGGGAAGGGAGAGAGGGAAACCAGGCACAACAGCCAGGAAGCCCAACGGTACAAAGTAACCAAAACGGTTAGATTATACAGGAAGAACAGCCCATCCCTGGGCTGCAGAGTTCAGGGTAGGGCACAGGGTACGCCATCTGGAAGGGCTCTGTAACAGATAGGGTCTGTGGGATGAGGGGAGAACCTGGAAGCCAGGTCTACTTGGATATGCTAAGTAGGCGCCGCAGCCATTTGTCTCAGGTTTGAAACTTAACCCCAAGGAATCTCTCAGGAGCGTCGGGAAGACGTGTTTTCTGCATCATTTTTATGGGATGTAAAATGGACATAAAGGTAAGGCCGTATTCTCTAGCTCTGTTTCTAAGGTGTGGTCAAACCCTAGTCCACTACCAACCCCATCTTGATATTCTAAAATGTCAAGGATGGAAAGGAATACAGTCCCTGCCAACCTCCTCCCCAATTCACTGCCACCACAATCTGTGGCCTGCCGCTGTGACCCCTGCATGCCGCTGTGACCCCTCGCTGCACCTGTGGGCCATGGCATCTGACAGACACCCAGCCTGTAGTCCCCTTCTACTATCCTAGCGGAAAGAGGTTCTGAAGATGAAACAGAAGGAAACGTTTAGAAGTTAAAGGTCCTAGGCTGAGTTGGGTTTTCGCTGAGCCCTGAGAAATACCTTCACCGGTCAGCACATGTCTGTGGTCATGCCAAGGTGCAAGGAAGAGGTCCTGTGGAAATTTTATGTCTCCACATCCATAAGGCCATCACTTCTTTAAAACCCTGTATTTTTTAACATTCTAATTTTTATTTCGATCACTTAGAACTGCTTATTTGGTCAACTATGTACAGCACATATAGCTCAAGAAAGTGTAAACAGTTTCTTGTCTGACCAGAACCACTTTAAAGCACTCTCAGAGCCACAGGGTAGGAGTTGAAGATGCCCTCCCCAGTGGCCTGGTTTCCATCAGGCTCAGCACATCAGCACAAACTCCATGTTAACCCAGGATAAAATATGCACGCCCAGGGTTGGAGCCATGGCCAAAGAGAATCATACTTCTCTCTATACCGTGAACTCTCCAGATATGTGTTCTGACTCGAAGCCAGGTTCTACAAGAGCCTTGGAGGTCTGTTATCTATTCATATGCACCTCAGTTTCACCATCTGGAAAATAGGAGTGACCATTATTACCAAAATCAAAGAAAGAATAAAATAGGCAAGCAACGTATCCAGCACTTGCCTGGTAAAGCTTTGCTCACATCATTTACAGTCAATCACAGTTTCAGAGTTGTCAGGACACTTCCAGGTCTAACAAACCCGGGGCTAGACATTTAGCAAGGACTCTTTCTTCAAGGACTTGCCGGCTTGGGAGAGCTAGCTTCATCTTATCAAGGCAGGATAATGTTTCCTAACCCATTTAAAACGGCCTTCTTGGGTTTGAACTCAGTTGCACATTACCAGCTGGTGAAATATCGGTAGCTAGAAGAGCATGTTTGGATAGAAACATTGATTGAGTTTGATTTTGCAATTTTGTGCTCTCTTTTTAAAAAACTCCGTATCAACTTTTTTTGTGTTCCATCTTGAAGAAAATAAAATGAAAATCTGGAGGGGTGAGGGGAGGTGGGAAGGCAGCCAGCGAGGAGCAGGGGGGACGTGCTGAGCTGGAGATTAGAAACTTCAAAGCCAAACCAAGGGCTCTCAAGGTCCTGTAAAGGTTTGCCTGAATTTAAATAGGAAGTGCACACCGCCCCCAGATCCCAATGGGAGGAATTGAATCCGGGATTTCTCAAGATTCAAGCCATCCATTCTTCTTCTTTCAGGCCAGCATTCTCAGAAAACGGAGCTGGCATATTGTTAGCAGGGAAAGGACACCGTTTAGTAGTGTAGAGACCATGGGATGTTTTATTGTTGTTTATTTACTGCTCGGCAGCCAGTTTTCAGTAACTTTACAGCTGATGGGCTCTCTCACGCATCTTAACCCTTTCCTCCCCTGTGAAGCCCTCCTGCCCAACTCAAATGCAAATAGCAAATGCCCACATGGCCTTCTGAGTCTCCTGTGCACCCGAGCCGAGCCGCAGAATGTGAGGCAGCATCTCTCCACCTGGCCTCCAACCGTTCCTCACCTTTGAGAGATGCTTGACTAGGTTCGTTGAAAATTTTGAACTGGAAAGACTTAAATGTGAGTTTATGTTGTTCTTTGGCTGCCTGTCTTGATGTCCTGCTGGCTGAGCTCATCTGCACTGCTGCTGCTTCTGTTGTTGTTGCTGCTGCTGCTGCTGCTGGTGATGAGGAGGATGATGATGATGATGATGATGATGATGATGATGATGATGATCACGATGGTGGTGATGATGATGATGATCACGATGGTGGTGATGTTGCTATTGTTCTTTGCTGATATCAGAATCCAACTTCTTTGAGTTTGCAACACAAGCTGAATACCAATAGCTCTCCAGGTCCTCAGAGTACTGAGGCATCCCACCTCATGGAGTGAGCTGCTCTCGGGGCTCTCTCGGGCTCTCAGTGTGTAGATAGCCTTGGTTGACCTCCTATGACTGGATTGTGTGAGCCAATCAGCTACCCACTTGCACTGTGTTTTCATCCTATGGGCCCTGTTCCCTGACTGAAGAGTTAGCTACCTGGAGGCAACACCATGACATGGTGAAGTATACATTTAACGTTCATCTGTTTCCTGACACAGAGCACCTAAAACCCTTGGACTTGGGGGATTAACAAGGATATCTTTTGTGTAATAATAAAGGACTGTTATCCAGAGACCATGGCTTGGCTTCACCATGGGTACTAGTCACTAAAAAAGACCAAGGCGTGACTCTCAGTCACTTCCCCCAACCTCTGGAGAAAGGAAAGAGACAGGAGGTTAAGTTTTAATTGATGGTTCATGTTGTACTCAATCATGCCTGAGTAATAAACTCTCCATAAAACCCAAAAAGAGACGTTTATAAAATTTCCAAACCAATGAGTTCATGCAGACCACCATGGAGGGCAATACCCAAGGCTCCAAGTCCATCTCCCCATGCCTTGTCCTGACCATGTCGCCACCTGCTGCTCAGCATCAAGTAAGAAGCCAGTAAACATGTTTCCCTGCGTTATGTAAGCCTCATTAACAAAGCCATCAAGCCCAGGGAGGTGGCCACAAAACCAGGCTGCAGCCAGTCTGTCAGCAGTCCAGGCTGCAGCCTGTGCCGGAGACTAGTGTCTCAAGTGGGGGTCGGGGCTAAGAGCTCAGCCTGCAGCAGCTACTGCTCTCTCCAAACTGTGCACACTGAATTAAAGGAGCCTGCAGCAGAATCCGTAGTACTGCTTGCTCAGAGAGCAGAAATCCCCTCGGTTCTAGTAACTAGAGACACACAAGGTGTTTTGGGGGTAAAATAAAATGGTGGAGAGTTCTTGTCTTCTGTATACCTTTTGTCTCTGTCTATGCACACGTAGGTGATCCGTGGAGAGTGGGGAGTGGGAGAGCAGGACACTAGCCAAGAGGAAAAGCCTTAATAGAGGGTATCATATGACAAGAGCAAGCAAGTCTCTCAGTTCAGCCTGTCTCTCCTCAGAAAGATGTAATAAGGACATGGAGGCCCACCCTCCAGTCCACCCTCCTGTCCACCCTCCTGTCCACCCTCCAGTCCACCCTCCTACCCACCCTCCTGTCCACCCTCCTGTCCACCCTCCTGCTCATCCTCCTACACACC
>JADRCD010198343.1:0-24992 GCA_019843815.1 Montemys delectorum | reverse complement strand
TTTTTTTTTTTTTTGGTTTTTCGAGACAGGGTTTCTCTGTGTAGCCCAGGCTGTTCTGGAACTAACTCTGTAGACCAGGCTGGCCTCGAACTCAGAAATCCGCCTGCCTCTGCCTCCCAAGAGCTGGGATTAAAGGCTGCACCACCACCTCCGGGCTATTTTGTTACTTAGAAACAAGATTGTTTTCTACAGAGCTCAGGCTGATCTCAAACTCACTATATAGCTCAAGCTAACCCCCAACTGAAGATCCTCCTGCCTCAGCCCCTCGAATAACTGGTTTACAGGCATGTACTAATACATACATATATATATACACACACCCACACATATATGTTTGAGGCGGGAATTTATTCTTTGTCCCAGACTAACCTGGAATTTACTACTATATAGTTCAGGCCTTGAATTCACAGTGATCCTCTTACTTCAGCTTTTCAAATGCTGGTATTATGATATGACATGCCTGTCTTTGAAATGATTTTTTAAATTTCCATCAGTTTTAAATTACATCTTTGAGCTGTTTCGTTTAAAATCTAGTTTTCTTTATTAAATTTTCCAACTCAGAAAAACACAAATAGAGACTCCTCATCTTGGCTTATGTTTTTTCCTGATAGAATATTTGTCTGTATTGAGCTTGGGGGCATGGCTCAGTTAGTAGGCCTAAAATAAGTCCCCACCATCACATAAACCCAGTGTGATGATAACACAGACTTACAACACAAGTACCTAGGAGCCAGAGGCAGGAGGATCAGAAGTTCAATGTCACCCTTGACTATAAAGAAAGTCTGAGGCCAGCCTTGAGTAATGAGATCTTGTCTATAAAAAATATTCATTTGTAGCTTTGGGTAGATGCCATACCTATTTCTTTCCTCTTTCATTCATTCTTGAACAGACACAGCTTTTCCCCCACCTAGAGCCTGTGCCAGCCTTCTCAAGGAACTCTCCTGGACCTCCCTCCCTCCTCTGAGCTGGGAAGACACGACCTAGTGCTGGATGCTGCTTCCTCAAAACTGAATGGTGAGAAGAGAAAGGTTCAGAGGACATTGAGCTTGGTCTGGTTTGCCAGGTGGCCTTGGCCTCCTGTGCTTTCAGGAAGTGGCCTAGACTAGGGTCTTCCTCCCAGGTCGGGAGAAGCAGCCTGCACTTAAGAGCTTCCCTCCCCTGTAGCCAGGAACCTGGGTCTCTTTGTTGGGAAAAGATGTATGTTCTCTGTTTCACTTATCTGTCTTTCCAGAAACCATTTTCACTTCCACATCCCGCAAAAGGAAAGGCCTCATAATGTGTGGCTTTTGAGGGTGCAGATGGGGGCAGGGTGGCTCAGTTGGCAAAGCAGTTGCAAGCACAAGGACCTGAGTTTGTTCCCTAAAACAGGTGAGAAGGAATCCACTTGTAATCCCAGCATGGGTAGGCAGAGACGGGAGACTCCTTGGGGCTCCTTGCCTAGCCAGTGTACTCTAATCGGTGGTGAGTCTCCTGCCAAAGAGGGACCTTATCTCCAAGGTAAATTGGTAGGCAGTATTCCTGAAGATGACACTTCTGGCTTAGACACACATGGTGTGTGTGTGTGTGTGTGTGTGTGTGTGTGTGTGTGTGTGTGTGTGTTGATGTTAAGACTGAGGTATGGGAAATAAAGTACTTGCCATGAGTATGCAACTTAAGGTTGTCACAAATTCAGTAATCAAAATAAAAATTTAATGCAAAAGTTTGAAAATTAACATTAAAAAGATTTTGATGAGAAAAATCAACAAAGAGCAGTGAATTAGTTAGGGTTTCTACTGCTGAGATGAAACATCATGACCAAAAGCAAGTTGGGGAGGAAAGGGCTTATATGGCTGACACTTCGACATCGTAATCCATCATTGTAGGAAGGAAGGACTGGAACTCAAACAGGGCAGGAACTTGGAGGCAGGAGCTGATGCAGAGGCCATGGAGGGGTGCTGCTTACTGGCTTACTCCCCAGCCCCAGCCTGGAGTGGCCCCACCCACAATGGACTGGGCTGGGCCCCCCTCCCCTCATCAAGCACTAGTTAAGAAAATGCCCTACAGATGGATCCAATGGAGGCAGAGGTTTGTTTTTTTTTTCTAATTTTTTATTCACTTTATATTCCGATCACAGGTCCCCTCTCTCCTCCCAGTCCATCTCTTCCAAATCCCTTCTCCCCCATTGCCTCTCCCATTCTCCTCAGAGAAGGGAGCTTCCTGCTCCCCTTTAGGAATCACCCCACCATGGGCTATCTGGTCCCAGCAGGACTAAGCACCTCCTCTCCTACTGATGCTCCACCAAGCAGTCCAGGTCAGGGGGAAGGGGATCCAATGACCAGGAACAGAGACTGAGACACTCCTCCTTCTCCATTTGTTAGGGGATCCACATAAAGACCAAGCTGCACATTTGCTACAAATGTATAGGGGTCTAGGTCCAGCTCCTGCATGCTTTTTGGTTGGTAGTACAGGCTCTGTGAACCCTCATTGTCCCAGGTTAGTTGACTCTGTGGATCTTCTTGTGGTGTCCTTGACCCCTCTGGCTTGCTCACTTCTAGCCCCACTCTACCACAAGATACCCAGAGCTCTGCCTGATATCAGGCTATGGGTCTCTGCATGTCTCCATCAGCTGCTGCATGAAGCTTTTCAGGAGACAGTTATGCTAGGTTCCTGTCTACAAGCACAGCAAAGTATCATTTATAGTGTCAGGGGTTGGCTGTCTCACATGGGATGAGTCTTACGTTGAGACAGTCATTGGTTGGCTGTTCCCTCAGTCTCTGCTCCATTTTATCCCTGCACATCTTGTAGGTAAGACAAAGTTTGGGTTGAAGGTTTTGTAAGAGGATTGATATGCCCCTCCCTTCTCTGGAAGTCCTGCCTGGCTACAGGAGGCGGCCACTTCCCTATCTATATCTCCCTCTGGTAGGAATCTCAGCTAAGATCACCTGACAGACTCCCTGTGTTCTCCCAGACCAGACCTCCAACTGGTCCCAGAGATTCCCTGCAGGGATTTCCATTCTCACTCCCAGCCCTCTTGGAGGCATTTTCTTAAGGTTCCTTCCGTTCAGATAACTAGAGCTGCGTCAAGCTGACAGTTCAGTACAGCCAGTGACAGTGAGGCTGTAAGTAAGGCAGTGTCATGGGTGGGGCTGACCTACTAGTTTAACTTGAAGTTTTTTAAACAGATTCTTAAGGAGGCTAGAGAGATGGCTCAGTGCGGAAGAACACTTGTTGCTTTTCCAGAGGATGTATGTCAATCTCCAGCACTCACATGATGGCTCATAACTATCAGTAACTCCCATTCTAGGGGAGATGACATCCTCTTCTAACTTTTGTGGAGACCAGGCATGCAAGTGGTGCACATACATACATGCAGGCAAAACTAAAATACACTAAAATAAAATAAATTGAAAAAAAATTAACAACTATATATAATACAGTTTCCATGGTATTTATTTATATATTTACTTATTTATTTATCTCTATGACAGGGTTTCTCTATATAGGCCTGGCTGTTCTGGAACTGATCTTGGAGACCAGACTGTCCTTGAACCCAGAGATTCACCTGCCTCTACCTCCTGAATGATGGCCCAACTACAGTTTACATGTTAAATAACACTGTAATAGAATAATTTGATGAAATTTTAAAGGATTATTATTATTACATTTTAAAGTTATATGTATATGTGCATTTGTATGCACATCCCCCAGAGTCCAGAAGGAGACAACAAATGCCTCAAAGCTGGAGTTATTGGCAATTGTGAGCTACCTGGACTTGGGTGGTAGGAACCCAATGCCAGACCTCTTCGAGAGCACTGTGTACTCTTTCTTTCCTTCCTTCCTTCCTTCCTTCCTTCCTTCCTTCCTTCCTTCCTTCCTTTCATTCTTTATTTCTTATTTATTTTTGAGACAGGGTCTCACTATGTAGACCTGTCTGCCTAGAAGGCTCTATGTAGACCAGAACTTCAGTGTGCTGTGATTAAAGGTATGTGCTTCCTCATCTGGCTTCGTATAGTTTTAAACAGAAGGAAATAATGAAGAAAATTTCAAGTTACAAAATCCCTCCCCACAAAACACATTTTAAAAAAAATAATCACTTTTTCTAAGTAGGTCAGTGTAACACATAGATGCAGTAAGTAGCCATGCTGCCTCCTGTTGCTGTGATGGTCAGTGGAACTGGAGAGCTTGGCCTCAAAGGAAAAAGGTGTGTTGTATTTTCCTGGAATGCCAAAATGGTTCTTGCTGATTCTTTGAGATAAAACTTCACTATCTCTGAATTCCCAGGTGTTTTAGAATTTGATTTCATTTGTTTTGGTTTGTTTGTTTTTGAAACAGGGTCTTGTTATGCATTCATACCATACCCATCTGAAACCTAGATTTTTACTAGGATAATATCGTAAAGCAGGTTGTGGTAGCTCTTGTTTGTACTGCCTGAGATGGGAGGATCGCTGCAAGTTTAAGGCTAGCCTGAACTCAGAAATAAAGTAAATAAATAAAGTCACAGCAACAGTAAAAAGCTATATAACCTGTCCCTCTGGGCTGGTGTCCTGAGCAGACCTTGGGCGCAAGCTATGCAGCCAGTCCCACAACACCCAGAGGAAGCTCCACTCCCAGGTGCTCTAACAAGCCCAGGGTCACAGGATCCCAGAATCACAGGATCCCAGACACAGCTTGACTCTGAGGAGTTCTGACACATCCAGGATCACAGGAAGGACAGGTTCCAGTCAGATTTAGCAAGGGCAGGTAGCACTAGAGATAACCAGATTGGGGGGGGTGGCAAGCATAAGAAAATAAATAACACAAACCAAGGTTGCTTGGCATCATGAGAACCCAATTCTCCCACCATAGCAAGTCCTGGACACACCGTCACACCGGAAAAGCAAGATTCAGATATAAAATCACTTCTCATGGTGATGATATAGGACTTTAAGAAAGACATAAATAGCACCCTCAAAAAAATACAAGAGAACACAGGTAAACAGCTAGAAGCCCTTCAAGAGGAAACACAAAAATCCCTTAAAGAACTACAGGAAAACACAATCAAACAGGTGAAGGAAATGAGCAAAACCATCCAGAATCTAAAAATGGAAATAGAAACAATAAAAAAATCAGAGAGACAACCCTGGCGATACAAAACCTAGGAAAGAAATCAGGAGTCATAGATGCAAGCATCAACAACAGAATATAAGAGATAGAAGAGAGAATCTCAGGGGCAGAAGACACCATAGAAAACATTGACACAACAGTCAAATAAAATGCAAAAAGCAAAAAGCTCTTAACCCAAAACATCCAGGAAATCCAGGATACAATGAGAAGACCAAACCTAAGGATAATAGGTATAAAAGAGAGTGAAGACTCCCAAGGTAATGGGCCAGTAAATATCTTCAACAAAATTATAGAAGAAAACTTCCCTAACCTAGGGAAAGAGATGCCCATGAACATACAAGAAGCCTACAGAACTCTAAATAAACTGGACCAGAAATTCCTCCCATCACATAATAATCAAAACACCAAATGTACTAAACAAAGAAAGAATTTTAAAAGCAGTAAGGGAAAAAGGTCAAGTAACATATAAAGTCAAGCCTATCAGAATTACACCAGACTTCTCACTAGAGACTATGAAAGCTAGAAGGTCCTGGGTAGATGTCATACAGACCCTACAAGAACACAAATGCCAGCCCATGCTTCTATACCCAGCAAAACTCTCTCTTAAATGGAAAAAACAAGATATTCCATGACAAAACAAAACTTACACAATATCTTTCCACAAATCCAGCCCTACAAAGGATAATAGATGGAAAACATCAACATGAGGAACAAAACTACACCCTAGAAGAAACAAGAAAGTAATCTTTCAACAAATCCACATAAACCTAATTCCACCTCTTACAACAAAAACAACAGGAAGTGACAATTACTTTTTATTAATATCTTAATATGAAAATTAATATTACCAACATATCCTGATCAATTGAAATCTTAATATATGAGGAATTAGAAATTTGTTGATTGTCATCCAATGGTCTCTCTAATTTGGTAATTGGAGGAATAGGTCCAATATTGTACAATCCATATATACTTTCATCTTGCTTGTTCGTGACAGTGTCTGGCTATGTACAAATCTTGCTTCTCCTATCTCAGCCTCTCTATTAGTAGTATTGTTTATGTCATGTTTTTACACTATACTGTGGTTTTCAGAACAGCTTATATATTTCAAAAGTATTTATATACCCAAGGGAGACATTGACAATTACCTTGGGAGGTGGCTTGTAGGAAAAAGAACAACAAAGAGTGAGACTGAATGCTATGCTTGACATTTGTAGCTCTTGTATCAAGTTTGAAGAAGAGGCCTTTATAAGTTACTTTTTTTCTGAGATGAATGCTTTTCTAAATTATCACAGCTAATGAACCAGATTTTTACCCTCACCTAATGTCTGTACCACCCTCCAAGCAGAACCATTATTCATTGAAACAGTTGGTGAATGACTTTATAGATAGATCATTTTAACACACACACCATTTGTTAAGTGAATGTAACCTGTTCTCTGTGGGCTGAGAATAAAGTCACTCACTCAAGTCAAATAGTTTTGACCATAGCAGGAAGTCTGTATCCTAAAATCATGCCTACAATTCATTTCTTGGGGCAGCAGAACCGTCAACTCTCAGCTTAGCTATGATGGAGGTAAAGTCCTTTGGTGATGTAAGGGTCACTGAAGTACAATCTTATTATAATGAAATCCAATGTCTAAAAATTGTTCTTATTTTGGGCTTGTACCACAGTAAGAGCCAAGATTTTAAACTCTACTAACAAAACAAACAAACAAACAAAAACTTTATATATTTATGTTCATTTAAGAATATACTAGTAGTGATGTATTATTTTGAAATATACAGTTAATATGTTTGGAGTTATTTAAAGTTTATATTGAGAAAAACATATGTATTTTCAGTATTGCTGTAGACAAGCATCTACATAAGACTGTTATATTGATTGTTGTTTTATATCAAACAACTTTTATAACACACATTTTATTGTCATAATATTTTATAAATTTTTAAGGAATATGACAAAAAAGATATTGTAGGTATTGAAGGGGGGTCTCTGGGAGGAGTTGGGGTACAAAAGGGAAACAAGAATGTGATTTAATTCTATTTACTTAAAGTATGTTTTTAAATGTTAACAAATTCAGATAAATTGAAATCATGTAACTTTTCTCATCATAATGCAATAAAAGTTAAAAAACAATAAATGAATTGATGGCCAATAGGAAAAAAAAAGCTATATAAAAGAACAACTTGGACTGAATTGATTTCTCAGCAGGTGAAAGTGTTTGGTAAAAACCTGAAAAATACCAAACCAAACCAAATAACCAACCATATAAACAAACAAACCAACAAAACTGAGGTTCATCCCTGGTTCCCACAGTAGAAAGACAGGACCAGCTCCTCTGCATATTATGGCACTTGTGTGTGTGCGTGTGTGTGTGTGTGTGTGTGTGTGTGTGTGTGTGTGTGCACACCATCACACAATAATAATGAACAAGACAAGAACAGGAGATCAAAGACTCTGGGTATGATGGTGAACAGCTGTACTCAAGCACTTGGGAGATGAAGGCAGAAAAACCAACAAGTCAAAGTCATTCCCAGAAACAGAGGGGATTCAGGTCACTTCTGGAATCCATAAGATTCCGCCTCAAAATAAAACAAGAACTTCCTCTTTCAAGACATCTTTCTCATTTGATAAATACTTTGGGGGGAGGGACATTATCTCTGACCATTATTTTCAGATTGATGTCATTATCACCATAGAAGAAACAGAGTTTCATTTGGCCTGTTTCCATCTCCCTGCCTAGGCTTTATGCTCAGCAACCTAGCAGCTATTGCATCTCCGTCCTTGTACTATATCATAATTCCACTTAGGATTTTACAGATGACATCATGGAGAAAATGGGGCCAGATGTGACTCCAGGGAAGACTCTGCAGAAGCCCTTGAGTCAGATCAATCCTACCTCTGTAACAGGGCCCCAGACCTTAGCACAGTCCACTCCATGATGGAAGTACCATTCAGGCTGTAAAACTCAGCACGTAGACAGTAGCACCTGCCAAAAGGAAAACAATCACCTAATCCATCAAAGTCCATTTTCTGGGAAAGTCTCTAAATGGACTAACCTTGCTTTTTGGCTTCTGTAGTTCTGCTTCTGGCTAACTGTTCTTGTTAACTGAAGTATGTCAACCCAGGGTATAGTTTTTGTGTGTAAACATTCACGCTGAGGCCTAGCTCCTTTGCGTGTGATAATGATCTGATACCTTGTCCTGCTTCAGCCTTTGGTTCCATCTCATGGATCCAGCATCGCTGTCGACTCTGGGAACCCTGTCTGCATCCTCAGCTCCATACATCTTGTGAGAAGGTGAGGTTTGCCAGAGTCATCCAGCGACTGCAACCTTTCCTTCCCGGCCCTTCTCCCTCCTATTTTTTTTGTACATACTAAATTGTATCTCACTGGGTAAAACTCTTCAGATTATTTGTTTAAATTTATTAGCTTGATAAAAAGTGTATTGTTAAACAAAACAAAACAACTCACCCTGAAAAAGGCTTAGGGCTGCACTGGGATTCTGAACACCCAAGGTAGTTTACTGGCAGTTACTTCCTGTTGCTTAAACTCAGGTCTGAGTAGTCTTCTCTGGTGGGTACCCCAAAGCATTCACCTGTCTCTCCCTTTCTGGGACGTCTGCTGCAGTCCAAGGCTCCATTCATCCTGCCAACCTACCCACTTGCTGGATGATCATGGAGACTAGAGATGAACACCTGACCTCTGGGATCCTTACATGAGGTTGGCCAATCAGATCCTCTTCTGCCAGGGACTGATTCAGTAGCTCAATTGTGATTAGACAGGTAGATGGAAGACCCAGACACTTTTGTTGGGTAGGCTTCTAGACTGGCCTGGGTTGTGTGTTGCCATTACATTCTAAGAGTTCAAGATCCACAAGGGCAGGTTTGGAGAAGTTTCTGCATTTTTGATTTCTACAGACTGGACTCATAAATCCAGGTGCTCAGTTGAATCAGACCATATTGTTAACTTACCAAAAACAAAAACAAAAACAAAAAAGCCCCCACATATTGTTATTGATGACTTATGTGCCAGGCAACAATGTTAACTTATCTTAATTTGTAAGCCTTAATGAGTGAGATTTCCTGTCCACTGTGTTACTACCAACCAAACCACCTAGATTTGATCCCTAGAACCCACCTGATAGAAAAAAAGAACTGACTCCTGCCAGCCGTCTTCTGTTTTCACATGCCTGCCATAATGCCTGCACACCCTCCCTTCACCACACACAATAAATAAATGTAATAAAATATTTATAGCTGGGTGTGGTGGCACACACCCTTTAACCTCAGAGCTCTAGAGACAGAGGCAGGCAAAATCTTTGTGAGTTTGAGGCTAGCCTAGTCTACAACCTGAGTTCCAGGACAGTTGGTGCTGTTACACAGAGAAACTCTGTCTCAAAAAAACAAAACAAAATAATTTTTTAATTTTAAAAACCAGTTTTTCCAGGGCTGGTGAGATGGCTCAGGGGGAAGAGCACCGACTGCTCTTCGGAAGGTCATGGGTTCAAATCCCAGCAACCACATGGTGGCTCACAACCACCTGTAATGAAATCTGACCCCCTCTTCTGGTGTGTCTGAAGACAGCGACAGTATACTTACATATGATAAATAAATAAACCGGGCGGTGGTGGCACACGCCTTTAATCCCAGCACTTGGGAGGCAGAGACAGGTGGATTTCTGAGCTTGAGGTCAGCCTGGTCTACAGAGTGAGTTCCAGGACACAGGCTACACAGAGAAACCCTGTCTCAAAAAAAAAAAAAAAAAAACCCAAAAAACAACCCCCCCCAAAAAAAACCAAAACAAGCAAACAAAAAAGCAACAACAAAAAAAACAAAAGCAGTTTTTCCTATGAAATAATTTAATTTTATCTTTCTCTCTCTTTTCTTGTGTGTGTGTTGGGGGAGTTTTGTTGTTGGTTGTTTTTCAGACAAGATCTCACTATCCATCTGTATTTTTGTTTTTGAGGCAGGGTATTAGCATTGGCTAGCCTGGAGTTTACTTTGTAAACTAGGCTGGCTAATGTTGCTAATAGCACACATGCATTAGTCTATTTTACATTGTGTAGTTGAGCTCCGTTTGTCAGGACGCCACAGAGAGAAACACTAAAAAACTTCTGGTGGCATGCTACAGTTTCTTGCTGCTTCCTCAGACTTGGGCTGATCGCAGAGAGATGTCAGCTGAGACAGACTCAGGCAAGACCCACGGAAGGCACGTGATGTTTGGAGGGTATAAAAAGGACTTGAGAGACAGTGATGGAGGCTGAGCTAGGCTTGCTTATAGAGCTAACTGTACAACACTTGTTGGTCTCGAGTCTTTGCTGAGAGAGGCACAGCCAAGAACTTTTTCTGGCCTTACTCCCTGGTCCCTCCTGCTGACTTGTGCCAAGGCTGAGGCCTGGCTGTCTTTGCTAGGTCATGCCACTGCTGCTATCCCAACTCTGTCGAACTGGACTGCTGATGTATTTGTGAAGTGTCTGTGAGTAGATCGAGCTGCCACTATTGACCTGTGAGCTGAACTACTGATTTTCAGACAACACAGATGGGAGTTGCTCCAAAGAACCATTTCTAAACAGGCTCACTTCCCACCCCACCCCCCATCCTTTGTTATTCACTACCTCTGGTAAGTGGTGGGCTAAAAGGGAGGTTAAAGCGTTTAAGAACCATCCTTAAAAGCAAGCCTTGAAAAAAGTTAATGTTACAATGATCTGAATGAGATTTCCTTATATTTGGGTATTTGAATACTTGGTCCCCAGCTGGTGGCACTGGGTAGGTTTAGGAGATGTGGCCTTGCTGAAGGAAGCCCATCACTAGAATCAGGCTCTGAGGTTTCAAAAGCCATACACCATTGTGGGACAAACCCCTGCGTCTAACCCTATGGAACCGCCTGGCAGGTGCTGGACTCGGAGAAGCCACAGGATCCTGCTTGGCGGGGTGGGGAGTGGGGATGGGGGGTGGGAAAAGGCACAGTCTGGGGTCCCCATGGAACTGCTGGAGCTGGGCTCTGACTCTCAGGCACCACAGATGCCGCTGGGGGCCAAGGAATAGCCAGTTCTGGGGTCCCTGGGCCACACGGAGGCCAGGGACGACGGGTTCTCTCGGACATCCCAAATGCCACTGTATGTTGTGGAAGAGCAGAGAATGGACCCTTGGGCAGACTCTGGCCCTGGGCCGAAGGGAAAAGAGTAGGAGAACTCTGGCAGGTGACAGAGGGGAGGAGAGAGTCTGGTTAGCTCAGGCGGCTGGGTTTGGCTGGTGGCCTTGGCTGGAGCGCAGAGAGGTTTCCTGGTGGGAGGATAGAAGCACAGCTCTGCAGAGGGAGACCTGTTCCATTGCTCCAGCATGGCTGGTCCAGACGAGCAGAGGCGGTCCACGGTTTTAAGGTGTTTATTGTAGAAAGGCAGAGAGGAGGAGAAGTGTAGAGAAGTAGAGGCCAATCAGAGCTAAGTGGAGAGAGCGGGGAAGGGAATGGGGAGACGGGGAGCAAGAGGGCAAGAGAGAAGCAAGAGAGTAAGAGGGCAAGAGAGGCAAGAGAGCGAGGAGGGGGCAAGTAGCTCCTTTTGTAGTGGGCTGGGCCATCTTGACTGTTGCCAGATGACGTGGAGTGGCGGTGGAGTCTGGACAGCCTACGTGACTGAAAGCCACAGAATTATGGAGCTGGGGCCTTGTGTCAGGAGCCTAGTGTCTGGGAGTGTGTCCCTTGCAGATTAATTGGCTGGATCTCCAGGGTTTAAACCTAGCTCAACCAGAAAACAGGCTGCCTTTCACGGTCCCACACACCATTTCTAGTGCACTCTTTCTGCTTCCTGTTTGTGGTTCAAGATGTGAACTCTTTGCGGTTGCTCCGACCACCTGCTACCTGCTCCCTCCACTCCATCACCACGGACTATTATGCCTTTGGAACTGTAAGGCAAATAAACTCTTTCTTTTATAGACTGCCTTGTTCATCCCTGTTTTATTGCAGCAACAGAAAAAATAACTAGCATGCACAGAGCTCTGGGTTTGAGTCCCAGCACCACCCCACCACAGGTGGGGTCACATGCCCACAACCCCAGCATGTAAGAAGTAGAGACAGAAAGATCAGAAGTTTAAGGCCATCCTCAGCTGCACAGAGATTTCAAAGCCAGATGACAGTACATGAGATCTGAGATCTGTCTCCAAAAAAAGAAAAAGGGGTGGGGGGAGAGGGAGGAGGAGAGGGAGAGGGAGAGATGAGCTTTTACTACCCCTGAGACAAGAGAAAGAGAGGGTTCATCTGAGAACGCAGTGAAGACAGGTGGAGATTTATAGCCAAGGGCAGAGTGTACAGGACTGAGCAGCAATGGTTAAGAAAGATTTGATTATCTATCAAGGAAGAAGGATTCTTGTTAAACTAGTTTATGACTGAAGTTTGATTTTGTTTTTAAGACCAGATATTGCTGTGTAATCCAGGCTGGGTTTGAACTTGAAAACCCCTGGCCTCAGCTTCCCAAATGTTGGGATGATAGGTGTGGCTCACCATGGTTGGCTTTGGACTGGAGGTTTTCAGGGAGCCTTTCTTATCTCTGACACGATGCAATGTGCTTAGTCATTCATGGGCATCAGCTCTTGACTGTGAGCCCTGAAGGTAAAACAGGACCCCATGAGGAGTTGGAAGGCTTGGAAGATTTGAATCCTCTAGGATGGAACCTGAAAGAGATTCTCCTCCTTGATCAAACTTCAGTCAGGCTCCTTCAAGCCCACTAGGCCTCAACCCTTAGCATTCATCTATGACAAACTTGTATCGCCCAGTTTGGCAAGAATCCTGTCAAGTCAGTTCTCTTAGAATCCCCTACCCTTGATATCATACTTTATATAGATTATGGGTCAAATGTGAAATGTCTCTTGGGTTATGTGTCAACGCATAGTCCCCAGCTGGTAGTACTATTTTGAAAATATTTGGAGTGTTCTGGGCCCAGTTGGAGGAAGCTCACTTAGAGGCGTGCCTTTGAAGGCTATCTCTGGTCCCCATCCCCTTCCTCTCTGGTTCCGTTTCTATGAAGAGCCTCCTTCACATGCTTACGCTGCCAAGACAATTCTGCCTCAGTGCACGGGACCAAGCAGTAAGGGCTTGGAGCTGTGAGGAAGACAAACTGCTTAAACTGTTTTATCTCCTGCATTCTGTCACAGTGAAGACAAACAAGAAAGGTGGCATATCTGGTTTTCACTCCTTGCCACTTCTGACATGATGTTTTAGCAAGGACCCAGTGAGTCAGTTTGGCCAGGACCCCCTCACCCGTGGTGTATCCGCCATCTTCATCCACTGACTCTACCCTGCCTCAGCTATAAATTCCAACTGCTGTGTTCAGAACGCTCTTCTGTTGCAAGAGTTTCTGATTAAAATCTGGTTTTACCATCTTCGTATTATCAGACTGTGCAGAGTCTGAGAGGCAAAGGCCCTGAAGAACTGGGAATGCTGGGTAGGCTTTCCAGAAGTTTGTTGTAGAGCTGGGCGTAGCAGCGAGCATAGGCTAGGCTTTAGATTGTGTGCATGCTCCCAACAACCCTGCAGGTAAGATGCTGTAGCTTATTTACAGGGTAGTGGGCTGAGGCAGAAAGGGACTTGCCCACGATGTAACAGTGCACTGTCTCCTTCTCAAGCCTCCTTTTTATTTATTTATTTATTTATTTATTTATTTATTTATTTATTTAGGTTTTTCGAGACAGGGTTTCTCTGTGTAGCCCTGGCTGTCCTGGAACTCACTCTGTAGACCAGGCTGGCCTCGAACTCAGAAATCTGTCTGCCTCTGCCTCCCAAGTGCTGGGATTAAAGGCGTGCGCCACCACCGCCCGGCTCAGACTCCTTAATCAGAGGTGGCAGAGCACACCTGAAGTCCATGAGCTTGAGAGGCTGAGAGGATAGAAATGTAGGGTCAAGGCCATGTGAAATCTCATTTCAAAAAAAAAAAAAAAGAATAAAAAGAAAAAAGGCTCCTGTCAAATAATGTAAAATTTTACGTTCTCTCCTCTGTATGGTTCTGAAAAACAAAACAACTCTTGGGAAGTCCTTTGCTGTCGCTCTCAAGATAGCCTTCCCATTGAGGAATCGATTTGAAATCTGAGTGGTGCCCACTAGGGGGCAGCAGAGACCGGCTGTGGCTTGCTGTTTCTACAGCTCTTTTAGCTCTTTTCACCAAGGTCCTTTGGTGAGAATTCTTCAGTATTGGTTGCTCAGTGGTGCTCGTAAATGTCTTGGGAAAATATACCTTACACCTCTGTACCTCAACTTCTCTTTGAAATATAAGTGATCATTTGACCCCTGTGCACCCTTTAACGTGACAGATATTAATTTAGGTTAGGGAGACTGATGAATAAAGAAACTTGACCCATCAAGCCACGATAACCTGAGTTTGACCTCAAAATTCACTAGGTGAAAGGAGAGGCCCAACTACTAAAACGTGACTTTTGACTTGAATACAAGCACCATGGCATGTGAGCACACAATGTACCTTTAAATAATCCTATCACCTCAGCAGCCCCATGTGATAAGATCATATATATGTTACTTTACACAGAGAGAAGCCACAGTCGAGAGAAGCAGAGACTCCCCCAAAGTCCAGCCACAAAGCAATGACCAAGGCAAGACTTAAACTCATGTGTTCAGACTCTGAAGTTTGCCATAGTTCCCTCAATTTGCCTCTGGGTCCCGTTCCATGAGCCTCTCTGTGGACCCACCTGCTTGCTCTTCCAAACACTCCCTGACTAAGTGCTGAACACCACCGATCCGGGGGATCTTGAGAGTGATGGGAGTGGATGTGAACAGGGCAGGTGGATCCCTTCCTTTTGGTATTCGCAAACTTCATTGCATGATCTGACGTGTCCGCTTTGTAGCGTGTGTTTTACCTGCTATGCACGAGTCTTCAATCCTTGCCTCTCTTCCCTCCCTTAAGGTAACTAGCCTTTAGCCTGAGGCCTGCTGGAGCTCTGCATTCATGAGCTGGCCCATACTGGACAAGTCCCTGGGGCCCCGTCTATGAATACCAGTAGGCACGGATGCAAGTTTCCGCCTTGGAGAAGTGTTGAGTTAACCCACCCAAACGCGTATTACCATCACAGCTTTGGGGGTCGTTTGGATAGAAATGGCCCAAACAGGCTCAAATATTTGAATGGTGGGTCCTTAAAAAGTGGTGCTGTGCTACTTGAGAGAGATTAGGAAGCGTGGCCTTGTTGGAGGAAGTATGTCACTGGAGTGGGCTTTGGGTTTCAGAAGCCCAAGCCAGGCACACTGTCTCACTCTTTTTGCTGTCTGGAGATCCAAATGTAGAACTCTCAGCTTCTTCCTTCAGGACCACGTCTGCCTGCATGCCACCACGCTTCCCACCATGATGTTATGGACTAAACCTCTGAAACTGTAAGCCAGCCCCAATTAAATGCTTTCTCTTCTATGAGTGCCAGCCTGTGGTTTTCGCATAGGGAGGGAGATTCCGGCCTGGCCCGATGCACTGAGGCTTCATTGATGCTCTCTTCACTTACGCTCCAAAGCCAGTGACTGACTGTCATCGCCAAATCTCTACAGATGAACCTCTTCTATGAGCAGGGATAATTAGTCCTTCTGGGCTTGAGATTTATATCTCAGAAGAAATGGCACAAAGGGGTCCCTCATCCCAATGCAAGCAGGTTCCTGAGTCCTCTAGGACAGACATTCATTGTGAATTCCCTGAGGCCTGTATTCCTGTGTTTGAACCCTTGCAGAGTATGGATGGAGAGTTCTGCCTTGACAACCTATATCACAAGGCTTTCTGGGCCAGCATGTGTCTCCTCTCTGGGCCTCAGCTGGAGTTTATCTAAGGGTATAGCCTATCAGGGAAGAGGAGGTTTTGTTTGTTTGTTTGTTTTTGTTTTTTTTTGTTGTTGTTGTTGTTTTTCGAGACAGAGTTTCTCTGTGTAGCCCTGGCTATCCTGGAACTCACTCCGTAGACCAGGCTGGCCTCGAACTCAGAAATCTGCCTGCCTCTGCCTCCCAAGTGCTGGGATTAAAGGCGTGCACCACCACTGCCCGGCCATTGTTTTTAAAGGACTTATTTCTTTTTATTTTATGTGTACGAATGTTTTTCCTGCCTGGTGCCCACAGAAGTCAGAAGAAGGCATTGGCGCACCTGTAACTGGAGTTACAAACTTATCAGCTACCGTGAGGGCACTAGGAACAGAACTTGGGTCCTCTGTAAAAGCCATCAGTGCTCATAACCACTGAGCCATCTCTCCAGCAGAGTTTGCCACTTCGAGCCTACTTCTTTGTGTTTTGGGATGCACAGCCAAAGGAGGAGGAGGTGCAAAGGTCTGGGACAAAGACAATGGGGTGTAAGAAGAGGGCTGAATCAAATCAGTCCACTAGAGTGCACAGTGGCTGCCGGGAACAGGGCTGGGTAGCCCTCAGGAGAGGGGTTATTCCAGAGAGACCAGGGGAAATTTCCTACCAACTGCCACCCAGCTGAGACTGGGGCAGGGAGGCAGAGCTGAGATGCCAACTCATGAGAGGAGACTGTGCCAGGGATGTGTGGGGAGGGCATTTCCCAGAACAGCCACCACCAAGACCAGAATAAAGCAGGGATGAGCACCAAGCTGCCAGAGAGATGGGAGCCCAGCTTTAGGTGGATGTGAGAGAGCTGGCTGTGCATGAGTGTTTGAGAAAATGTATGTGCATATGCGTGAGGGTATATGCGTGTGTGACTGCGTATGCGAGTACATGGGGTGCTTATGAGTACACACGTATATGGTGGTCTGAATGAATATGCATGAAGGTGTATGAGTGCGTGACTGCGTATGAGAGTATACATGAGTGCTTATGAGTACACACGCATATGGTGGTCTGAATGAGAATGCCTCCCACAGGCTCATGCATTTGGTCCCAGATGGTGGTGGTGTTTGCCAACAATATGGAACATTTAAGAGCTTCCTGGAGGTGGGAAGGATGTCACTGGGGGTGGACTTTGAGAGCCTTACACTCTTGCCTACCCTCCTCTCATGAAATGCGACCTGCCTTCTTTGTGCCCCTGCTTCCTTCCCTTTCCTCCCTAAGTTGCTTTGGTGAGAGCATTTTATCTCCACAACAAATTAGTAACTAACACCTTGTTTGAGTGGGTGCGAGTGTGTAAATGTGCGTGTGAGCGTTGGGTGCGTGTGGATGTGCTCCACAGTGAACAGCCCTAATGTGAGGAATACTGGGCCAGCAGAACTCTTTCAGTCTGGAATATTCTGTGACTTCCAGACCTTACAGGTGATGTGACAAGTTGTGTATTACTACAAACTCATTAGAAATATGCTGCACCTGGGCCTACTTGGTCTCTTTCCTCAACAGGCCTTAAAAACCAGTCACAAACTATGGAGATTGCAGCCTGATGGCTTAGTCTAGTCTCTTCCCTAAAGTTTTTACCTCTATACAGTGTTTCCCTCTCCCTCTTCCTGTTTCTTGAGACAGGGTCTCACTATATTGCCCAGGTTTATTTCAAGCTTAGGAACTCATGTTTCTAACCCATGTGGCTAGGACTATTAGATACTCTTGATACTTTACATATAGAAATATTCCCTACAAAGCAGTAAGATTTAAGGAAGGAAGGAAGGGAGGGAGGGAGGGAGGGAGGGAGGGAGGGAGGAAGGAAGGAAGGAAGGAAGGAAGGAAGGAAGAAAAAATAAAGAGACAAACCACTAAAATGATCAGAAGTGGCCAGTTCACATAAAAGGCAAATGTGTTAAGATTCCATATGTGTCTGTGTCTTCTGTAATTACAAGATCTCATTGGAAAGAAGAATGAGATGCATCTACTAAACTATTAAACAAGTGGGTTGTAAAAAAGGACTAGAAAATAAATACTTAAAAAAAAAAAAGTAAAAAGAAGATCTAGACCCCCCTGGGTAGTGGTGTTAGAAGAATCACTTGGAGCGACTTCTCTGCAGAGCAGTTGAGTGTTGTAGAAGAACAGGATCAAGAAGCATGCAGATTTTGGCTCCACAGAACATGCTTCAGTGATACAAAGGACTTTATGAAAAGAACACACGGTGCGGTGTTTTCATTTATTTATTGAGGTCATGAACAGCGTGAAATAGTCCAAACACTGATCAGAGATTGGTTAAATCAGCAGCCCTCCCAGCTGAAGAGTCAAGTGACCCTTGAAATACTGGTGACTATTAAAGCTGACATCAGGACACCCATCACCCATAGTGATTCACAGTAGTTTTTTTTTTTCTGGTTCTATTAAATTTATTATTTTTGTCTACTTTTAAAATATTTTAAAATTTATTTATTCACCTTACATCCCAATATCAGCCCCTCTCTCCCCACAGCCCCCCTCTCCCCACAGCCCCCCTCTCCCCACAGCTCCCCTCTCCCCACAGCCCCCCTCTCTCCACAGCCCCCCTCTCCCCACAGTCCCCTTCACCCAGATCCTCCCCACATCCCCCTCTCTCCTCCTCTGAGAAAGGAAGCTGCCCCTCCATTACTCCCACCCCACCCACCCTCTCTCCCTCCCTCCTACCCCTCACATCAAGTCACTGCAGGACTAGGCATATCCTCTCCCACTGAGACCAGACAAGACAGCCCATTAGGGGAACTAGATCCACAGGCAGGCAACAGATTCCGGAACAGCCTGCTCCAATTGTTGGGGAACCTGCATGAAAGCTAGGCTGCAGACCTGTTGTGTATGTATCTAGGTCCAGCCTGTGATCACTCTTTGGTTAATGGTTCAGTCTCTGGAAGCCCCTAAGAGTCCAGGTTAGTTGACTCAGCTGGTCTCCCCATGGAGTCCCTATCTTCTTCAGGTCTCCCAATCCTTCCCCCAGCTCTTCCATAAGACTCTCTGAGCTCAACCTAATGTTTGGTTGTGGGTTTCTGCAACTCTTTTCATTGGCTGCTGGGTAGAGCCTCACAGTGGACAATTATGCTAGGCTTCCGTCTGCAAGCCTAATAAAGTATCATTTATAATGTCAGGGTTGGTTCTTGCCCATGGAATGGGTCTCAGTTTGGAGCAGTCATTAGTTGACCATTCCCTCTGTCTTTGTTCTTTGTCTCTGAATATCTTGTCAGCAGGACAATTTTGGGTGGAAGGTTTCTTTTGTGGGTCAATTGCTGTCCTTATCCCTCCACTGGGAGTCCTACCTGACTACAGGAAGTGGCCACTTCAGGACTCATATCATCAACTGCTAGAGTTGCTCCCATAGACACCTTGGGGCCTCCCCTCATCCCAGGTCTCTGGCACATCTAACGATGCCCCTACCCCACTGCCCATTGCAGATTTTATGCTCTCTCTCCCCTGCTCTCTGTTGCATGGTCCCTCCTCCCCTCCCCATTCTCTCTCCTACCCAGTTCCCTCCATTCATCCACTTCCAATATCTATTTTATTTTCCCTTCTGAGAAAAATTCAGCCATCTTTCCTTGGGCCTTGTGATTTGGCTTCTTGGGGTCTGTGGGTTGTAGCAACTCATGATATTTTTTATGTATTCATTTAAAGTGTTTCCAAGGCAAAAGTCTTTGAAAAGTAGAAATAGTCCATTTAGATTGAATTTAGCATTATAAACCAATTGTCTTAGTCAGGGTTTCTATTCCTGCACAAAACATCATGACCAAGAGACACGTTGGGGAGGAAAGGGTTTATTCAGCTTACACTTCCACTTTGCTGTTGATCACCAAAGGAAGTCAGGACTGGAACTCAAGCAGATCAGGAAGCAGGAGCTGATGCAGAGGCCATGGAGGGATGTTCCTTACTGGCTTGCTTCCCCTGGCTTGCTCAGCCTGCTCTCTTATAGAACTTAAGACTACCAGCCCAGGGATGGCACCACCCTCTTGATCACTAATTGAGAAAATGCCCCACAGCTGGATCTCATGGAAGCATTTCTTCAACTGAAGCTCTTTTCTCTGTGATAACTACAACTTGTGTCAAGTTGACACAAAACCAGCCAGTACACCAATGTTTTAGAAAATAGTCTTTTTCTTTGCCCTCCTAATTACTTATCTGGGAATTTATCCCAAAGTGATATAGCTCAGGTTCAAGGATGTGCACTGCCTCATATATTTCCTGATGCACTAAGGAGCTGAGTAAAATACTGGGGTCGGAGAAGGGGTATGGGGACAATCAGAGCAACAGGCATTTAAAGCATTCATCTCCTACCTGGTATATACATTTTAACTCACCTTTTCTGTGAATGTATTTTCAGTATTATTTAGTTTCAATAATTTGACCAGTTTTTTAAACAAATAAATCGTTTACAAATTATGTATAGATGTTTGTCATCATGTGAGTATGTGCATCCTGGAGCTGGAGTTACAGACAGTTCGGAGCTGCCTAACATGGATGCTGGAACCCAAACCCAAGGCCTCTGGAGGAAGAGCAGCAAGTGTTCTTAACCACTGAGTCACTTCTTTAGTTCTATATCATCCAGTCTTGACGATATGCACCGTTGATATTATGTTTAGGAGGACATTCCCCATCTGTATTAGTCAGGGTCTCTAAGGAACAAAACTGACAGAACGAATACACACACATACACACACACACACACACACACACACACGTCTAGTGGACTGAACAACTAACGTGTTACATACTAATTGTTCAGTCCACAAGACCGGATGTGTCAGCGGTCCCAATAAGGTGCTGAAATTCCAGAGAGGTCTAAGAAACGTGCCAGTTTTGAGTCTACACTGGAATCCCAAAGAACTCAGTTCTAACACTATTGAAAGAATGAGTCAGGAGAGATGCAGGTGAGAGTGAGGGCAAGTGCCAGAGCGTGCAGCTTCCTTTTTCCCTGTCCTTGTATATAGACTACCCACTGGAAGGTGTGGCCCAGATTTAGGGTGGGTCCTTTGAAGTCAAGTGATCCAGATTTAGGGTATGTCTTCCACCTCACATAATCCAACCAAGACAAATCCTGCACAAGTGTGCCCAGCTGCTTGGGTTTTAGTCAAGTTGACAACCAAGATTAGTCGTTGCTCTATCCCAAAAGTTATCATCATTCAGTTAAATATAGAGTATTTCACTTTAGAAGATGAAGAAAAGCCAGTCTATGTAGAAGATGCACATAGAGCTTGGTGTGTTGGTGCACACCTGCAATCCTAGCACTTGGAGGGTAGAGGCAGGGGGATCAGGAGCTCAAGGTTATCCTTAGCTACATACTGAGTTTACGGGCCAGCCTAGACTGTATACAAACCCCAAAGCAGAACCCCATCTTTGAGACTTAGTTCTTTCCTAGTGTGAATTCTTGCAGTCCCCTGTGGTTAGTGTGGTCTCTTGGCTGCATGCGCTGATCTGATAGGCACAGGAAGCTATTCCCAGTTTTCTCAAGCTGTGTTCAAGCACACCTGTTAACTCAAGCTTTCTTGGTGACTGGCCAGCTGGTACCAGCTTGTAAACAGTTGTTAAGCTGAGATTTTGCAATCTGGCTGTTCAGCCATTATAGCTTGTGCTTCCTATGGTGAAAGGATTTACTCTGTGGAAACAGAAATGGTACAGCCCAGGGCTTCCTTCTGCCATCCATTTCTCCTGCTCTCCTTCCCTAGCCTCCTGACCGCCCACAGGAGAGCGTAAGGCAGTGACTCTTCCCTCTTGCTTTCTTCGTCTGCCCCCATATCCTTCTCTAATGTTGATGGTCTGGGCACCCAGGGAAGAATAGAGGAAACGTTTAGTAAGTCATGGTGACTTTTCTGCTCCCTTTCTGAGCAGACTGGGTTTTGATTGTTTTTATCTTCTGCAGTGGCTTAGGAAGGAGACGTCTTATTCTGAGTAGGACTAATTACCATCATTAGTTTTTGTTTACGTGCTGTAAAATGCTTCTAAGTGTCCAGTATTGTGGCCAGGATTATGTTGACTCGCTGGCATGTTGACTTATTTAGATTTAGACCATTGTGAGGTACCCCTGACTTACTGTGATCTCAGCCAAGATTTTCCCGTCAAAATATTGGTGGTACCCCTTCCTTCTGCAACTTCTGCCTTTGGAGGATTCCCCAGCCACTTTGAGACAGGAATCCCCCTTTGAGAGCCTTCAGTCGTCTGGATCTGACTCCTCCAGCTTTGTACACAATGTAGCCAGACTTGCTTCTGCCACCCAGCTGCAGGGTTCAGGGCTCATAGGAATCCTTACTCATCCTGCCGGCCAAAAGGCAGAACTTAGAGGCTGACCTTTGCTATTTCATACTCCAAGGGGAGCTCTTACCTCTCCCTACTTTGGACACCCTTAGTGGAGTCACCTTATAGATCTCCTTTACCCAAGGCAGTCGGCAGGTTTCTCTTTGCATGCCCACTATCTTCCAGGCCAGTAAGCTCATGCACTTATATGTATGTGTACGTGCGTGTGTGTACATGTATACATATGTGCAAGTGTGTGTACATATATGTATGTGTATATATAAATATAACTGCAGCATGTCCTGTGGGCATGTGGGTGCTACATGTGCCGTGTGTGTGTGTGTGTGTGTGTGTGTGTGTGTGTGTGTGTGTGTGTGTGTAGTCGGTAGGAGGTATGGAGTTTTCTTACAATTACAGAAGATTAATCACAGGGAGATGAAAGTGGTCTCTCAAAGCTGACATGATAACCAACATTCATAGTAATAATCCAGTAGCAAGCAAATCATTTAATTCCCTTTCCCAGTTGCCTCCAGCTCTTTGTTGGCAGGGCGGCTTGTGTTTGTGCTGTTGGGGCTGCTGCTGGGGTAGCATCTCTTCTGCCCACTGCCCGCATGCCCTGAGGTCATCTGTATTTTCTCATGGTGACTTTTCTGCTCCCTTTCTGAGCAGACTGGCTTTTGTTTGCTTTTATCTTCTGCAGTGGCTTAGGAAGGAGACGTTTTATTCTGAGTAGCACTAATTATCATCATTACTTTTTTTGTTTGCGTTCTTAACCCTGCAATAACAGACCGATCAATGTCTAGGACAACACACCGAGTCTTCCTCCCACGGGGAAGCTGGAGGATCTGCACAGCGTCTCCTACCTGCTCCCTCCCCTGCCTCTGCTCAGCCGCAGTGTATTACAGAAATCCAGTCTTCCTCTCTGAAGACTCTCATTAGCTCCTGGTTACCCTGACGTTGCCCTCAGGCTGGCCTGATAGCTGCAAAGCTTTTTTTTTTCTCTCTGTCATTTCAGGCCTTGCTGCCAGCTCTTCTGACACCTCTCCCTCATTCTAGAACTCTTAGTACTGTGACATCTGGCTTAGAGATCACCTCGATGGCATCTTTCGGGACAAGCACCCAAGGGCCACCCATCCCTCTCAAGTCTTGGATACCAGACATATTTATTTTTTCTTTTATTCTGAGTGGTATCTAATATTGTTTTTTTTTTTTTTTTTAAGACTGGTTGGTTCCTTGTCATTATTAATTAGTGGATTGGAGACCTGGGACAGGAGAGAGGGGCTGGGTGGCAGTGGGGAGCAACTGGGCAGCTTCTGATTCTTTAGCCTTGGTGTCACCATGGCTAAGCAGCCCATTTATCACGTTCATGACAAGCCTGCTTCCTAGGCTCTAAGAGTCTCTCAGAGCCATGCTTATTATATCTGACCATGCCCACAACTGTTTTGGGGCTCATTTAAAATGCAGCATGTGGGGCTGGAGAGATCACTCAGTGGTTAAAAGAATGTACTGTGCTTGCAGAGAGAGGACCCAAATTCAGTTCACAGCACCCATGTTAAGTGTCCATACTAAGTGTCTGTAATTCCAGTTCCAGGGGGCCCCTTGGGTCCTCATATGCACATTGCGTACACCCTCACACATAATTAAGTAATTAAATAGATTTATACTTTTGCACGTATATGTGTCTGTCCTAGTCAGGGTTACTATTGCTGTTATGAAACGCCAAAAGAAACTTGGGAAGGAAAGGGTTTTGTCACTCACACTTCCACGGAACAGTTTATCATCAAAAACAATGAGGAAAGGAGCTCAGGTAGCCAGGAACCTGGAGGCAGGAGCTGATGCAGAAGCCATGGAGGGATGCTGCTTACTGGCTTGCTCCTCCCCATGGCTTGCTCAGCCTGCTTTCTTATAAAAACCAAGACTACCAGCTTGGGGTGTTTCCATGCACCATGGGCTGGGCTCTCCCCCATTGATCACTAATTAAGAAAATGGCCTACAGGTTTACCTATGGCCCATTCTTATGGAGGCATTTTCTCATTTGAGGTTCCCTTTTCTCTAGTGACTCTATCTTGTTTCAAGTTGATATAAAACTAGCCACCACAGTGTGCTACATGTGTGCAGACATTCAGAAGCCAAAGGAAGGTGTGGGCATTGGACTCCCATTCCCAATCCCCTTCTGAGCTGGAGTTACCAGTGGTTACAAGGTCACCCAACATGGATACTGGAATCTGAACTCTGGTTCTTTGGAAGGGCAGCATGCACGTAACCACTGAACCATCTCTCCAGTCCTCTGAGTGTTATTTTCTTTTTGATTATTTGTGTGCCTATACCTTGGCCTGTGCCTGTGCCTGTGCCTGTGCTGTGTCTATATCTGTGTATGTGCATTTGAGTGCTGGTGCCTACAGAGGCCAGAGGAGGGCATCAAATGTCCTGGAGCTAGAGTTACAAGCTACTGTGGACAACCCAATGTGGCTGCTGCTAAACAAATGCAAATCCTCTTCTTGAGCTAAGCCATTTATCCAGTCCCTACATCTGCCTTCTCGTGGTGCTGGGATCTGCATTCAGGTTCCCCTGTTCACATATAAGTACTTTTCAGAGCAAGCCAGCTCCTTGGAGAAATCTTTTAAATCAAATAAAATATAATGCGGCATGTTTTGTGCCCATGGCAGAGGGTGCTGAGAGTTTGAATTTCTTTTTCTCAGTGCAGGGGGACCAAACCCAGGTCAAGGGTTCTTCTACTGAGCTAAGTGCTCAGCCCCAAGAGCCTGCATTCCTTACATTGGTGCTAAGCAGTGGCTGCAGGCAGAGCTCTGGGAGCTCTCTGGAAAACATTTTTGATTCTCA
>JADRCD010198342.1:0-10964 GCA_019843815.1 Montemys delectorum | reverse complement strand
CCTGGCTGAGTTTGCTGTCTCCATTCGTAAGACAGCAGGTCTGTGTTGGAATGTAAGAACAGTCTTGTGTCTAAATTTCACTTTGGGTGTTCATCAGATGTGAGTCTGCTGATGCCACTCATTGAGGCGAGCATGGAAGCTGCTGAGGCTCCTGGTAAATAAAGCGTGGCGCTCCATCCCAAGTCACTGGAAATGTATTTTCTAAGGACTTGATAACTCCTAAGAAAAGTGTTTGAATCTTCCCCTTACAGGTGAAGTCTCCTGGACACTGGCCAAAATGGCCACAGTGTTACCCCAACTCTGTCCCAAAGAGAGAGATGTGGTGCTGCCTAACTCAGACCCCTGATTATATTTAACTCGCCATCCCTGTATCATTGTTACCAGTTGCTTCTAAGGCTGAGGAAATGACCTACATGTTGCAGGTGAGGAAGAAACCCTCTGTTCATCATTTAGTTTACTAACCTGTGGGAGGCATTTTTTGGTCAGTGCAGGAGTTCAAGTACAATGTCTACACTACCCTGAAATAATTCACATGGGTATAGTACATGCCTGGGAAGTAGGATAACTGGTCTGTCCACTAGTGGACAATCTCTTCTCCTTCCATGCAAACGATAGATTCTTGTTCTCCAAAAATGTAGCTTTGAGTCATTTATATGAGAATATGTGAATATCCTTAGTGCTGAGCAAAGGATATGTTTGTACAGAGTGAGAATAGCCCAGCAAGGCAACATCTTTTTGTTAAAAGACTGTGCAGGACTCAAACTAGGCTAGTGTGTGAACCTGTCCAAGGCATTCTCTATCTTTTCTCCCTAAAGCAGGTGGTGACTGTGTCTCATCCCATTGGTGGGAGCTTCAAGGGGAAACGTGACAGAGCTTCTTATGTGTACAATCCTTGTAGCCCTACAGAGTCAGCCTTTGTGTAGTTGATGGGGTTTGTGGTTTTGATGCCCTTTGTCTTTTGAGGAAAGGGCTTCCTACGTAGCAAAGGCTGGCTCTCAATTCTCCTGCCTCCTCCAGAGAGCTGCGATTATAATCTATCTCATGGATGCTGCATTTCTATGCCCAAAATTCAAAGACACTGTTATCCCATTTCACAGATCGGGCCATGGCTTGCATGTGGGAGGCCCCATAGCCCCACGTGTCTGAACACTTGGTGTCCAGATGATGGTGCTGTTTGAAAGATTGTAGAATCCTGGGAAGAGTGTGGCAAAGGTGGGCCAGTGGGGGCAGACCTTTGAGGGCGATAGCCTAGCCGGACTTCTTGCCTGAGCTCTCTGCTTCCTGACTATGCTATGTGGTGATTAGTAGTTGCATTCCTTTTTGTCAGGGACGGAGCCAATCTGCAGCTAGGATTCCATAGTCATGACCCTTTGCTTGGAAACATGAGTAGCGTGGACCTCTCTTCCTTGGGTCTCATCTGTCAAATATTTCATACAGTGGTTAGAAAAGTCCTTGAAACGTCGGCAATGATAACATGGCTTCTCCATGCTTAACTTGCACCATTTTTCTGGACTGCTGCCTATTCCAGTCTTGTCCTTTCTGCATTACAAAGAAAGGCAGTGCTTTCCCTGACTCCCCCAACCCCAGCCAGCCTACTCTACGACTGGTACCTGCTTTCTAAGAACTTGAGTAGAATTTCAGGTTTACTGGCATTGAAAGCCCTCAGGTGCCAGGTGCCATGGCCACTTACCGGTGCTTGCCCTCCCTCCCTCCTTCCCTCCCTCCTTCCCTGTGCTTCTGCTCCCACTTCCTGTCTCACCATCTTTGCGCCCTCACAGAGGACTCCTCATTTTCTAGACAGCCTGCTGCTCTACGACTGCTCTGCGTGCCTATGAATCACCCCCAAACTAAAGTTCTGAAGTACTTTTTCACGGCCCCTTCTCTGCTCATCTCTTTTCTTTAACCCGAAGAATGTCTCCTCGATGTCAAAGCGTCACCCCTCATATCTGCTCCACTTTGGTGCAAAAGTGAGCATGCTCAGACAGTGAACGAGCATCCTGAAGACCACTCGAGAGCGAGGAGGGCTTGGCTCTCAGTCTATTTCAGAACTCAGAGCACATGTACAATGCTCGCCCCCCCCCCCGCCCTGTTCCTACCCTTTAATATTTTCTCCTGGAGTTTTGTTTTGAGAGAGGGCTTGCTATGATGCCCAGGCTAGCCTTAAATCTCAGCAATCCTGCTGCTTCAACTTTCTGAGTAGCTGGGACTATAGACACGTGCCACTGCACGGGGCTTTCTTCTGAGCTATTTATGTATTTTCTTGTGCATGTATTAGTGACATTGAGGATTGAAGTTATGCCCCCCTAACACACACAACACACAACACAAGTGTAAGTGATGAAAACAGAAAGGCAGAGAGACCCAGACATAGAAACGAAAACTTCCATCACATCCCCATTCTGCTGAAAGGGTTCGTTGTGCCCTAACCGGGACACTGTCTGCCTTAGTTAGGGTTACCATTACTGTGCTGAGACCTTGTGACCAAAGCAACTTGGAGAGAAAAGGTTTATTTGGCTTATACTTCCACATCACTGTTCATTACTGAAGGAATTCAGGGCAGGAGCTCCAACAGAGCAGGAACCTGGAGGCAGGAGCTGGTGCAGAGACCATGGAGGGGTGCTGCTTACTGGCTTGCTTACATGGTTTGCTTAGCTTGTTGTTGTATTGAATCCAGGACCACCAGCCCAGGGATGGCACAACCCACACTGGACTGAGACCTCCCTCATTAATGATAAATTAATAAAATGCCTGGTGGCCAGATTTTCTGGAGGCATTTTCACAGTTGAGGTTCCCCCCTTTCAGATGACTCTACCTTGTGTCAAGTTGGCATGACATTAGCCGGCACACCATCTTAAAATGAAGCCAAAGGAAGTCAAACTATGGGTCCAGGTGACTTCATGGTCATGCCACCAGGGTAGCTCGCAAGGCCATGGGCTCTGAAGGGCCCCGAGCTGGGTCATTGCTCTGCTGTTGGCAGCTTGAGATGCTTAACAATGTCCCCTTTGAACTAGTGTTTTATGTGTGAAGCCTAATGGCCCAGTGGACACGGATGTGAGAAAAGGACACATTTGCACACGTCCCACCCCTCCCTGCTGCCCCACGTGCCACATGCCATAAACCCAGGATTCCAAGAGTCTGCATAAGATAAGGCGTTCCACTGCAATTGTCCTGAGATTCTGTGCTGGAAGCAGAAACTGCTTCCAATGCACATGTCAGGGCCAGCATGCTGAGAGGCAGGTTGCCCTGACCTATCTTCCTCGGGTACTGCTTCCTGCAATGGTCAGTTATTCGCACAGCAAATGGAGCCAACACTGACAGTGGGTGAGAAGACAGAGCCTGACAGGGACACAACTCTCTTCAGGACTTCCTTTGTCCGAAGGAGCACAAGGCTGAGAGCTGCTGCGGGCTGTGTCTGTAGAAAGACATGAGCTGTAGCTGAACCTGTTTGGTGCATTGCTGTCCTTCCAGGAGGAGCGAAGCACACCCATAACCTGTGCCCTGTGGGATTTGGGGGACTCCATACAAGCCAAATGCTTCGATGTTTGCTTTTCTAACTGGAAATTGCATGGCTGAATGCTTAGTGGCAGAAGTCATGCTGGCCACTTAAAATCAATCTTTCTTTACTCAGGGTGTCATTTAGTGTTAGGAAATAATAACATGACGAGCCAAGAGAGAACAAGGAAGAAAGGAAAGGCTTTAGGTTTCTGTGTCCTTACTGGTGCCTCCTGCCCAACCAAGTGGACTTCTGTGTTTCCATGCTGAACTGGGTCGACCCCAAACTATACAGTGGTTCTGACTCTTCCCAAGACACATCGTCAGTTATGACTGGTACTCTCTCTCACAATTGCCCACGCCATGAGCATTCAGTGGATACCTATTCTCTGTTAGCCAAACTTTCTGCTAGTTGGTAGGGATAAAAGAATCAGCCATCCCATCTCATCTTTAGCGGATTCAGAGGGACCCAAGGTCAAAGCCAGGGAAAGGGGCAGTGGTCTCCAAGTGCCAGGAGACTCGTGCTCATCCACCTGAGGCAGCTCTGAGAGGGATGCTTCATTGCAAAATTTCAAGAACACTTGGAGAAATGGAGACCCTTACCTGACCAATGGGCTTCATAGTCTGACATAATTTTCTCCGTTCCTGAAGGCCTCGGACATGCTGGAAAATTGCTGCCCCCAACCCAACATTTGCTTTTCTTCTCCTTAAACATCCTTGAACCTGCTCTGTTAATGAAGGGCCTAAACTGATCGTTTAAAATGAAAATGATATAACATAGAAAAGAATACAAACACGGAACAATTAAACCGCCAGGTTCAGGTCTTTTAGGTTTTTGGTTTTTTTTTTTTAAACTAAAACAAATATCTCCTGTGTGTTAAAAATCAATTAACAAAGATCTTTTAAACATGAAGCCATGTGGGGTAGGGTTGACAACCCCTGAGGAGCTACAGTCTTACTATAAGGGGACCCTACTCACTGCTTCAGACCACAGCAGAGGCCTGCCCAGAGAAGTCTGCCTCATGTCTGTTTCCAGAACCCTCTGTAATAGTCCCAGTTCCTGGAGATCACACACTTTTCAAGAGGGGCTGTGGATAAGGTACGTTGAGGCTCTCAGATGGCCGCGGTGCCCTGCAGGCATGCATGAGGAGTAGTCTCTGTCTGAATTACTGTTCTATTGCTGTGAAGAGATACTACGGGCAAGGCAACTCTCATAAAACAAAGTGTTTAACTGGAGGGCGGGCGATTTTACAATTTTAGACAACTTTAGAGGGTTATTCCATGACCACCACACAGAAAGCAGACTAGTACGGTGGTGGAGCAGTAACTGAGAGCTTTACATCCTGATCTGTAGGCGGCAGGCAGACAAAGAGACACTGGACCTGGTATAGGCCTTTGAAATCTCAAAGCCCACCCCCAATGATATGTCTCCTCAACAAAGTCACAATGCCACCTCTCTGAATCCTTCCCAACAGACCCGCCAACCCTACCATAGGCAGGGACCAAGGGAAATGACACAATGGGAAACAAAGGCTTGTCTATGCATAATTCACAGGACTCCGTCATTCCCACATGAGCCGTAGTGTACAGCAGCTTGCCTGCCTCATGCACACCATTCTGGCCACAAAGCTATCTTCCACTTATTTCACTGAGGTCATCAGACAAGACCCAAGGCCTCTGCCAAGCGTTCCCACTGTCCTCAGCCATTCCCACACTTCACTAGAAGAGACCCCTTCCCAGATCTACAGAGAGGAAAACTAAAGCAGAGTGAGGTCAGGGGACTCATAAAACGTCACACAGGAGGAAGGGCAAAGCTGGGATGAGCCTGCCTAGCTGTACCCCAATGTGACTGGCTGGGCCTGTAAGCATCATGGGGTTTCCACCCTGCTGTTTTTCCATCTCTCCCTGGGAGTGAGGTTAATATCATTGCCTAGAGCTTAGGTGAAGCAGTGTATCTTCGTGGATTCCTCAAGACCTGCAAGTGCAAGGCTCATGGCAGACACATGACCAATATATGGAATACACGGACACTATACCAGTCGCCTCCTCCCCAGTTTTGTCTGCCCTGTATGTGGTGTTTTATCAGAACCTGGGAGCCTATGAGGGTTAGCCAGAACAGGACCAGGTATAAACAGCAAAGTTGGCAGCCCAGAGGAATTGGAAGAACAATCCAGTTCTCTTTGTTCAACTCCTTTGCTCTTTCAATCCACCCAGAGTGAAAGGCCTGAAGGACCTGGCTGATACAGCAGCCAAGATCAGAATGGTACTGATGTTGATTGTCCACCAATGGGAAGCAGAGCCAGACTGAATCCCAGATAATACTTAACTCTGCATTTCTAGGTCCCCATACCCAGGGCTTTCTCCCTCCACAAACATTAACTAAATAGTTATGCAGAGGAAGTCTCTGTGACAGGTGATGTCTAAGGATCACAGCCACCTAACCATGTCTTGGTGTTGAGTGCTGTCTGCGTTTCAATGCTGAAACCCTCCCCCTCCTAACTCTGGCCCAGGGCTGCACTTGGGTCTAAAGCCATGCCAGAATCCTATACTACAAAAGGCAGAATTCTGTAGGTAATATCCCAAACCTGTGACCTTGGGGAGCAAACTGTAGGGGGTCTTCTAGCTAAAAGCAAGGTGGAAGATTACCTCCAATCTTCCAAAAGTGTGCTTTCTGCAGGGGTATGATGCTCAGAGTATTCGAACACCATCAAAGCCTGGTTTCTTTTTTCCTTTTTCCTGTGCTGCAGAAGATGTTTATACAGAAACTATGGGAGGCCTGCCTGTAGTTTCCACATTTCTAACAAAGAGTCCAGACACAGACTCCGGACAGACACCCGTCTTGTGCTGAGGATAGGGGCTCCCTCTACCACCCCAGACCAAGCAGGTACACATTACCAGGACATTCCCAAGCTACCATCGGGCACTTGCATTCCTAGCCCTGTCTGCTTGCTTAAAGACCTACCCCAGGCATCCCCACCTTGTTCCTCCAAGCATCTAGGAGAAAAGTAGGACCTGGTTAGTGGCCCCACTGTGTACAATAAGCCATGGAGCTCTGATCACCCTCCTGGGGTACAGTGCTGTGACATAGTCACAGCAGCTAAACTCCCTACTAAGTTCTGGTCTAAGCCCAGGCCGCCAAACTCCACCAGCTGTTTCATAAAGATTCACTAATTAAACACAGACCATTGAGAGTCTGGCTCATTCCCACCCTCCTCCTCTCCCCAAGACCCTAAGATACTGTAACTCTATGCCCTGGAGTGCACTTAGGAATTTTCTAGAAATTGGCTCTTCTTCTGATGCCCCTTCCAACTTCCTGCCACAATACGTGCCACTTGTCAGCCTCTGGTTGCTTCTTCCTGTGCTCTCTGCCATCTAAGTCCAAGAAAAGACGCCTGTCAGTCTTCCTCTCCCTACTTTACAGCTAGTTCACACACGTGAGCACTGCATAGTGCAAGCAAGATCACTATATTCCTGAAATCTCCTCACTCTCTCTTAAACACAGGAAGCCAAGTAGGTAGATAGAGGTGACAAGGCCTGCCTAACTCACTTTCCACTAATACACAGCAGGGCTGAGTGGAGAACCCAGCCTGGGAAGGCAGACTGCCTAGGAACAATCCCCCAGTGTCTTAGACTCAGCAGCTGCCAGCAGCTAGCAGACCCCCGCTTTGCATGGGGTCCCGCAGCCAAGGATTTGGCACCTTGCCTCCGCTAACAAACAAGAGATAGCCGGTGGCTTTTGGGGTTAACAAAGGGGGGTGGCATGTGGGGGAGGACCAGTCATATACAGGGCACTCTGTGTGGCCCAGGTTATCAGAGTTGGGCGCACAAAGTTAAAGGCAATCCAGTCAAGAAAGGCAAGGCAGATAGACACTCAGAGTAGTATCAACCCCACCCCCATCCCACCCTGCTGAGCCCAGTACGACACCCACGGGATCCTGCCCATCCTCACTCAAGGGCAACTTTCTCGGCCACTGAGCTCCTCTGGGGTCGTTCTGGGGACAGGCAGCTGAGCTGGAGGAGCCATGCCAGGATGTACCCTTGGCTCGGCACTTGACATCAATCCCACCGGCGATCTTGTCTCCCGCCGCCACCTGCACTTACCGGGCCACAACCACCAGGTTGGATGCAGCGAGGGATCCGGAGCAGTGACTGTGGCGGTCCTGCAGCCGCCAGCCCTACCTTGCACTCCTTGCCCACTGGCCCGCGGTGGCTGCTGGCCACCCCTCTCACTCAGACTGGGGGACGCGCCCACAGGCCCGGGGCGGGCGGGACCCGGCTGCTCTTTGTTTGGAGCTGTTTTTTTTTTTTTTTTTCCTTCCACTCAATTCAGAGCACACGGAGCACTCGGTCCTGGCAGCTGTGCAAAAGTGGCTCCAGGAAACTTGTGAGGAGGGGGTGGGGAGGAGGAGGAGGAGAGGCAGAGGGCCCTCCATCCCATCCCGTCCTGTCCCGTCCCACCCACTCATCAGTAATTACTGTCCCAGACTTAGATTTGTCCTCATGAAGTAGGGGGAAAATCCCAGGATCCCGGAAGAAGTGAATCCGTGACGGGGTTCCTCGGGATGTAGGGAGAAGCCTCCCACTTCTCCTCTCACTCCTGAGACGCACGACCCATTTTTTTTTTTTTTTTTGGTCAAAATCCTATGAACCATCTTTTTAACCCTCCTTGGAACCAAAGAAAAGCCAGATCCCTTTCAGTACTGGAACACAGTGGAAGAGCAGACAGCCAAGGCCCAGTCTCTGCCAGTGGGTGAGGGGGAAGGGTTGCTGACCCGCCCCCCCCCCCCCCCCCCCCCCCCCCCGGCCAGTGGGTGAGCACCCTGTGTGGTTTACTAGAAGGAACAACCCATGCTTAGCCAGCCTTGACTGCAGTGAGCAAGGCTTGCTAGCTTATTAATTTTTCTCCTTGCTATGCCACCGTACCTGACAAGAGAAACTTAAGGAAGGGTGTGCAGGGGATCACGGAACGGCACAGCCACCAGAGCAGGGGTGGCTGATCACTGAGTGTCTGCCTGGCAGGAGGCAGAAGGGACAAATGTCAGTGCTCAGTTTGCTAGCTTTGTTTTTTTTTTTTTTTTTTTGTTATTCAGATTCCCAGGTAGATGGTTTCACACACAATCCCTCAGTGAAATCTTTCTGAAAACATCCTCACAGACACACCCAATGGTGTGTTTCCTAGGTGATTCTAAATCCAGTGAAGTTGACTACTCAGTCACAGGAAGGAGGGAGAGCAGAAGGGTCCTAGCCCCAGCTGGCTGCTAAAGATGCCCTGTCACGGGAGGGTGAGATGAGCGCCACCTTTTGGATGTGCTTTGTCTCCTTCAGAAGGCGTCTTGAGATTTGATGCCTAGGGTTCAGGGGCATGGGACGTTTCAGAGCATCTGAGAAATGGTAAGGACTCATTTCTCTGGGAAGTGAGCTTCGTGTTCCCGCAGTGGACTGGTTATCCCAGAGAGTGGGTTATTTTTATTTCATTTTTATTTGTGTGTATGTCCGTGTGTGTGGATGCGTTCATGTGTGAACAGATGTGTGGGTGTGTTCATGTGTGTACAGACGCATGAGCATGTGTGTGTGTATAGACCAGAGGTGCTGGCTCTTATTTCTGGAAGAAATAACTCCCTTCTGTCACTTGCTACCATGCCCTTACACAGTATGAGGTCCTTGCCAGACACGGTTGTCCATTTCTTTTCTTTGACCTACAGAACATGGGCCATAGACTTTAATTCTTTATATGTTGTTCCGTCTCAGGTATTTTGTTGAAGCAATGGAAGATGGACTAAGAAAGTGGGAGGGAGGGACTCAGAGGAGGTCATGGCGGTAATCTCTCTGAAGGATGAACTGGGGATGCAGGTGGTGAAAGGAAAAGGCACAGCAGAGAGGTCTACAGAGCTGTGCAGCAGGAGGAGCCTGTGAAGTAGGGACCAGGGGCAGCATGAGGGAGGGACCTGAGAGTGTGAGGGAGGGGCCTGGGGGTGTGAGGGAGGGACCTAGGGGTGTGAGGGAGGGACCTGGGGGTGTGCTGGAAACTTTGGAAATCTGCAGGAGAGCCTGAAGTAGGCAAGGCTAAGCTCACTGGGGGCTAACAGGGGCTTGAGATAACTTGGGAAGCTGTTTAGCCAATGTGTTGAAAAATCCTTCTAGAAGTCTTAGGAGAGGGCTGGAAGCAAGAGATGGACTGAAGGGAAGAGGTGAGGTGGAGGCAGTGCAGAGAATGGGGACCAGACAGGGCTGAAGATAGAACCCAGGTCTAAGGGAATGATGGAGCTGCGGAAGGAAGCAAACAGTATGAAGAGAGGCCATGAGGAAGGCTGCAGGGTCACAGAACGTGGGCAAAGAGGAAGGGTCAACAGCAGCCCACTATACAGGAAGAGCGATGCGGAGGGTACTCCAGAATACAGTGGGTTGTCTTGGAATTTAGGACACTTTCAGAGAGCTTGAGAATGATTACTTAGTGGTAGCTGGTCAATTATTATGGCTTGAATCTTAAACACCCCCCAGCGGCTTGAGTGTTGAAGGCTTGGTTCTAAACTGTGGTGCTGTTGGGGGACTTGGAACCTTTAATAGAGGGGCCAAGTAGAAGGTCCTCATGGCGCTGGGGCAGAGCCTTACAGGGAATTTTGGAACTCTGGCTTCCTCCCCTAGCTCTTTGCTTCCTGGCTGCTGGGAAGTGAGCAG
Organism: Montemys delectorum; assembly: GCA_019843815.1. Taxonomy (NCBI): domain Eukaryota; kingdom Metazoa; phylum Chordata; class Mammalia; order Rodentia; family Muridae; genus Montemys; species Montemys delectorum. Next base: position 797 of record JADRCD010198342.1, on the reverse strand, counting down.
CCCTGCCTATCACGTGTTCCCACTTTGGTGTTCCGTTCTACCCCAAGCCCACAACAATGTAGCCAAGCAACTGTGAACTGAGCTTTGAATCCTTGAGCCAAAAGAAACCTCCATCTCCTTCAAAGTCCTTTATAGCAGGCATTTCGCCACAGTGATGGAAAGTGGGTTGACACACTGGACGCCAGCAGGGGTAATGGATGGATCCGGACCCACCCGACTAATGCAGGGCACACAAAGGCAACTCTCTTGGTTCTGTTCTAGAGGGCTCTGAAGGCCACTCCAGTTCCATGGCTTCCCAAAGAAAACCTCAATTCAAGTCCATTCTCTGCCTAACCCTGTCTGCTTCTGTCTTTAGGTATTGTGCCAGAAGTACCTTCTAGTGGACCCCCTACATGCAAATCTCCATCTGTTGTGCCAGTATGGCAAGTATAGATAAGGTCTTAGCTTATTTTCTATCGCTGTAACAGAATACTCAAGATGAGGTTACATTTTTAAAAAGAGGCTTGTTTAACTCATGGTTCTGTAGGCTGGAGGCCAAAGACAGTGAGGCTTTATCTCTCTGGCTTTTTGGCTGTAGAGTCACAGGGGAAAGGTTAATGGCGTAAAGACCAGGAACAGGGCTTGGTTTGACTCAAATGAGGCAATTTCAAGGAGCAGGGATGTTCACAAGGGGTCAGTAAAATGCAAGGCAGTCAGGCCTAGAGAGGGGCTTCTGTGGCTAAGAGGTCTGGCTGCTCTACCAAGGGATCAGGTCCTATTCTCAGCACCCACATCGTGACCCACAAGCATCTGTAATT
>JADRCD010198341.1:0-28665 GCA_019843815.1 Montemys delectorum | reverse complement strand
TGACAAGACTATTGGTTGCCAGTCAAGAGGGCTGTCTATTGGAGAAAACTCCATGGAAGCACTAGATGTTCTACTCTGAGTCAATGCGCATGGTGTAGTGGTCCTTCCTTCCCATCACTTGGCAACATTCCTGGTCCCAGATGGGCTTGGCCATCCATTCTGCTTACATTTTTATCTGGGGAAGGATGTCTCTGTGGTCCCTTTCACTTCCCCAGTATAAGACCTCTGGTTCCTGGAAGGGCAGGATTTGGGTTCTCTAGGTAGACATTATATCTCCTAGAAAGAACTCTGTGTGACAAAATACACAAGTTAATAGGCTCCTGGAATGGCTCCTGCTGCACTTTCCCCATCTATTGAGTGAACTCGGGACTGGCCCCTCAGTGTCTGATTCTGGAAAGGACACCAGGATATCAAAACTGACACAGCTAACCAAAAATTAAACATGATGTTTCATTTCAGGATGATGAAATTAACCAGCAGAGCCAGCTGGCTGAAAAGCTGAAGCAACAGATGTTGGACCAGGATGAGGTAACGGATACAATGAATTCCTTTTTACAGGTTTTTTTTTAAAATTACTTTTCATTGATAATATTGGCTCTAGAAATATAATTTGCAAACAACCTTTTTTAAAACCTTAAAGCACTTGGAGATTTCTTGGTAGCTCTCCTCTCCGTGTCTGCTGAAGGTTGGCTGTGGCTGTGTGTAGACAGCAAGTGCCTGGCTCTGTATACGCTGAGGCTGCAGGAGTTCCTCTGTGCTGCACTTAATCTTTGCGAGGCGGGCAGACGCCTCTCTCCTGGTGGTTGGGTGAAGGTGGTTCCTGCTTGGTCTCAGCGTAGCAGCCCATTGTTATTTTAAGATACTTCACCTCTACGAACTGCCTCATATGAACAGAATGGTTTTCGCATCCAAGTATAATTGATCGTATTCACCCTGTTAGCCTCTCCTGCTGCTCTGCTTCCTTTCCCAAGCCCTCCAGAGTCCATATAGAGCAGGAAGTACGTGATTTTGTCCTCCTGAGTCTGGCTTATTTTGCTTAACATGATGATGTCTCAGGTCCTTTCCTACAAATGACATGATCTCCTGTTTCTTTACTGCTAAATAAAACTTCATTGTGCCTGCTTATATAATCTATTAATCATCTGTCTGTCATCTCCCTACCCATCATGTATTTGCCTGCCTGTTGACTTGTCCATCATCCATTCATCCAGTCTATGTCCGTCACATTTCCTCTACCCAGTCGTCTGTGGATGGGCACCTAGGCTGGTTCTGTAACCTGACAGTTGGTTATAAAAGCCTGGCATGTATTTTAGCATAGACCATGTCCCCCTGCTCTGTCCTACAGGGAAAACACAAACAAAAATCAAAAGTAGATTATCAAAGAGGAAAGCCAGCTGGGGCCGTAGTGCTGTTACTGTATATTTGGTACACTAAAAAGGAGGCTGACCACCTGGTTTCAGGCTTCCCCCCCCCCAAACATACCGGCATTAAGTTCTACCATAAATGTCTTTATTGCACCGTTTTGCTGTGGGTTTTACAAACAGGAACCCAAGCAAAGCACAGCCAGCCAATCTACCAGATCACCTAAGTATTTTTTCTCTTTTGTGCTTTAAGGTGCTTTGTTGCTAAAGTGCCGTGGATTGGCTCATACAGTGCTGGTAGGTGGCAGAGATCTTTGTCAGTCTCAGTCCCCCACACCCAGGAAGCACTGTATCCATTTCCTTCCCCTCTGCTTCCCATCATCTTTCCAATGTAATGGTTGTGGTTCTGCAGGGAGGCCCTCTGTTCCTTTGGAGTCACATGAGCCATATTTAATAGTTACCTATCTTCACTGTGGTTGAGGCCACTTGCTTATGTTTTCTGTTGTCTGTCTCCACATGTTCTTTGCATCTCCAAGAGTGGTAAGCTGCCTTAGATCAGTTCCTTTTGCTACCATTCAAACTTTAACATTTTTTCCTTGCAAGCAATAGACGCACCCATTAAGGAAATCAGAAAATAACAATGGTAACAGCTAAATGAAACATCCACAAGCCCAGGAACCCATTTTACCTTGTATTGGTGTTTAGGGTATATTTCTCTATACAGTTATGATCTGCATTAAGGAAAAGTGACTTCGTTTCAAGCACTGTTTGGATGATTTTGAAATCAACTTACGTACAATATGAAACTGTGGCACTGTTTCCAAAGGCTCTGCCAGTGTAGTCATTAAAAACAGTTCTCCCATCTTCTGTTGAACATGAAAAAGCCAACCAGCTGTAGTGCCCTGGTGTGTGTGTGTGCGTGTATGCGAATGTGTATATGTGAGTGAGTGAGTGTGTGTGTGTGTGTGTGTGTGTGTGTGTGTGTCTCATTCTGACTTAGCATAAAATTCTTAAAAGGAAAAACAGAGAAAAGATTTTTGAAATAACATTTGAAAATGTGTTTAGTGTCTGTAACACACAGTTTGCCACAGCCTGAATGCTTCCAACTTGTTCTCCTGTATCTGGCTTGTAACATTGCTTTGTGCATGGAGAGCACAGGTTGCCGACATAGAATTAGTGCACTCAACTGGCCGTCTCTTTTTCCTAGCTTCTAGCTTCTACGAGAAGGGACTACGAGAAGATCCAGGAGGAGCTGACACGCCTCCAGATTGAAAACGAGGCAGCTAAAGACGAGGTGAAAGAAGTCCTCCAGGCCCTGGAGGAGCTGGCTGTCAATTATGACCAGAAGTCACAGGAAGTGGAGGACAAGACCAGAGCCAACGAGCAACTGACTGATGAGCTGGCCCAGAAAATGGTTGGTTGGAGCAATGGTGTTAAAGGGGGTGGGACTTCTTTGTTGACGGACTTCTATAGGAAGGCAGTTGACTGAATGCTTATCTGTATAAGGCTTGGTTTGCTCCCTGAGGCCTCTCCAGCAGTCTTCACTGCAGACGGCAGACGGCCTGTCACAGCTGTTTTACACCCAGGAAGCTGATGACATCAGCAAGAATGCTTTCTGGAAATAGTTGAACGCAGATTCTAGATCCAGAAAAAGCTTAGTGAGAAATTTGACTTTATGACTCTCTTGGCCTCAGGCAAGATGTTTAAACATCCTGAGTATTCATTGCTTTATTTGTCAAAATGACAATAATGTGCTTCTCCAGTGGCATGTGTGTTAGTGACAGTTCATGTAAAGCACTTAGCAAGGACCTCTGTGTGTGGTGAAATAAAGATGATCAATGAATGGCACTGGAAGCACTGTCACTAAAGAACAAAGGCAGGGGACCCACAGGAGTTAAGCAGTCCATTGTTTACATCCTACTGGATGATGTTGCGCCCTACCTTCCCAGCTTCTTGTCCTAGCTTCAGGAGGACAGAGGTGAGCTGGTCCTGTTAACTTGCCTTCAGCCAGAATATCCCTGTCTTTCTGGTTCCTCCCTGAGAGATAGATGCTGTGGGTTTTACCTGATGAGCTAGTGATAGGCAGTCTGCTGTAGCCAGTGAGCATTTGGTGATGTGGCAAATGCCATGCCCTTTGCTGCCTGGAGATGGCTCACGGAGAAGTTGAGTGGCTGTAGCCTGGTATCCTTGGTGGCTCTCTGCCTGAATGGCCTGGTGTCCGGGACTGTGCCACACTGCCCAGTGGAAATGTCAGTCCTGGGCACTCAGAGTGGGGCGATGGGGAGGAAAGCACTGGTTGCTGGAGGTGGAGCGGACAGGAAGTGAGTGCAACTTGCTCGCCACATCCTACTGCACAAAGGAAGGAAGAAAGGCCTTCTTAATGGTTTCCAGGAGATAGGCTGCTGTGTCTGTGGTGTTAAATGAGGTGAAACAAACAACTGGCAGTGCTGATCTACGTCACTGCAGACTGACTTAGAGAAGACTGCTACTCCGCTTCTGTTTAGTATTTCCCTGAGTTCATACAGCTTGTCCCTTCTGTGTTGTGCATCTTAAAACAAGGCAGGAGGTTCTATAGTATGCTTCTCATTTTGTGTCAGAACAACTATTATCAGTCTGCTTTAATATACTATTTTTCGTAAGTTGTAGCGATTCACTGCAAATGCCTTTGAATTAACTTGCAAGGTCCCGGGAGCAAAGGACTTGCTCTTGCAGCATAGGCTAGGTTAGTACCAAGATGCTGGAAGAGGTCCCTTTCCACTGCTGTGAGTAAAGAACACATCGCTTCTCCTGGTAACAAACATGGAGGATAGAAAAGAGGTTAATCTGACGAAGTTTCGTGAGAAAATCAAGCTTTTGCTGCTTATGAAGAAGCTCTGCTATAGAACTTGAGTAATTTTGAAGAACTACAGTGTTTAATTTGGCTTCCCTGAGGATTAGAAGATGTTCTAAGTTGTTATCTGTCCTCGTTAGTGTTGGTCTGGGCTATTGATTCCAGGCTCATTACTCAGGGTATTTGGACCAGGGAGCAGATTTTTGTTTGAGCATGGAGCCGGGCAACCTCAGTAGAACAAGAGGGATGAAATAACATTTGCTGAGTTAGAAGAAAATGTAGTTACATCCTATAAACATAGGGCCCCTTTTTGTGCCAGTGTGTGCAAGTACAGACCAGGCCAGCCTTCAGCATCCATCTTCAGTGCTCTCTGTCTTGTTTTTGGAGACAGTCTCATTGTTCTGGAGATCACTGAGTATGGTAGCTAGCCGGCCAATGGACCACAGGAATCCTTAAGTCCTGGGATAACAAATGTGCACCATGAGGCCCAGATACAGTTTCCAGGAATGAAACCTAGGCCCTCATGCTTGTGCCGCAAGCCCCTTACTGATGGAGCCATCTCCCCAACCTTTTATTTATTTAAAAAGCCTTATTACATTTTATTTATTTTTATGTTCATGCACTATGGTGCATGGGTGGAGGTCAGTGGACAGTTTGCTGGAGTCAGTTCTTACCTTGGCCCACTGATCCATGCTGTGGGCCCTGGATTCATTTTCAGTAACTCACTTTGCTAGGATTTCAATAATAATAATAATAATAATAATAATAATAATAATAATAATACATATCTAGTAATAATACATATCTAGTTTTACAAGATTAACATCTTTGAATTTAGTTCCTGTATCAGAATCAAGTGCTAAGCAACAGTCGGCCCTCAGGGTTCTCTACCACTGAGATCAGAGGTGGGTCTGGCATGAGCTGTTTTGGGTCTGGCATGGGCTGTTGAGTTCTGGAGGTCACAGGTGGGAATTCATGGGCCACCTTGGTAACATGTGGCTGAATTTGTCTTCCAGACGACACTGACAACCACCCAGCGAGAGCTGAGTCAGCTGCAAGAGCTTAGTAACCACCAGAAGAAGAGGGCCACGGAGATTCTGAACCTGCTTCTCAAGGATCTGGGGGAGATAGGCGGAATTATTGGCACCAATGACGTGAAGACGGTGAGCCAGACTTCTGCTCTCTGTTCCTACTCTGACTGGTGTGATCCGAGTCAAGCTTCGCAGCACCCAAGGCTCAGGGCTGTGCTCTGCACATGTGGCATGCTGGGGAAATACTTGATGGCAGGAAAAGAAGAGCCAGTGCATGAAGCAGGGGGCTGGAGGAGGGACTGGAGGAGAGGAACAGTTTGCCTTTCAGATCTGGGGAGCATCTGCCAGTCTTGGTTGGTTTTGTGTGACTCGTTTTTTTTTTTCTTCTTTAGCCTTACCTGCACTGTCCCCACATTGGGGCTCAGCTGGAAGAAGCTGCAGGCCAGTTCTAAGTTGCCCCCCCCCCCCGCCCCCTGCTCCAAGAACCCAAATCAGTGATAATTCTCCAGCCAAGCAGTATGAATTGAGAAAGCTTCCAGCTGAAAGTCATAGACAGCTAGCAGTGACTGAACGAATAAACCACACTTAGTAATGTGCGACAGGAGGAGCCGGAGCTTTGTTCCTCAGGGTCATCTGCATCACCTGGGGCTAATTAGCAACGCAGACCCCAGGCTGACCTCAGACATATTAAAGCAGACTCTGTCTTTTAATAGGATGACTCATGGCTTATTAGAGTTAGAGAAACCAATTTTGTTTCCTTGCAGTGACTCCACAATACAGAGGACCCAGCCATTCTGTTTTCTCTCTGCCAGTCAGTCCTTTAGTCTCTTTCATTTTCATATCTTTAAGTTTTTGCCTCATTGTAGCAAGATCACTGCTGTAGCACCAACAGTCAAGTCCTCATTCATTTACATCCAGTGGGCTATGCCTCTGACTACTTTTATCCAGGAGCGGGGACTATATGCCAGAAATTTCCAGTAGTCAGGTATAGGTCACATGGACCATATGGAATTAGATTAGCATCAATGGCTTATACCCTGGAATCATGAACATTGGTACCCATGAAGACAAGGAAGTGAGAAAGAGAAGGAAATGGAGAGTGGTCTAGAGAGTGTCTCAAAGCTGGGATGAGAAGGAAGAAAGAATGTTATCAGTGAAGAACAACAATGGTTGGCCACAGTATAGGTTGTCATTAACCAGAAAAATAGGATAGAGAATTACAAAAATACCTTTAATGGGGTTAACATTAGATGAAGTCAGCTTCACACTTTTGCTGTGTATTGTTGGACTGTGTTCTGAGGATGGTGATGACCCCCACAGCCTGTCCCTCACTCCCAATGCTGGGGTCCACAGTTTTTGACAAGGATAGCTTTCCAATGACAAAGCACCTTGGATTGAGTAGTTCCTGTGTTTGTTCAAGACACTGCATGGAAGAATGGTGTTCCTGAACTTGCTGCACAGCCTGAGAACAAAATCTTTTGAGTGTAAACATTTTACCTTTACTCAGTGATCCTTCAGAGAGTTGGCAGTGGTTGAACCCTGGGAACCCTGTAGTCATGGCTGGGAAACAGAAAGCTGCTGGGTGGTGCTGAAAGTCTGGGCTGTGTCTGGGACTTTCTGTCTTGTTCTCTCTCAGCAGCTGAATGTTTGAGTGCCCTTGAGTGAGCTCAGCTGCAGTGCAGCCGTAGGGTGGCCGTAGGGTGGCCGTAGGGTGACAGTTTCTGGCCCTGCCCGGTTAATCTATTAAGTCCCAGGTTGGCTGGTCTGTGCTTGATGGTTAATTTTTAGAGCCACATGTTGGTGTTGAACAGTGCAGTTCTGACACAGGACTGATTAAAGGCTCGAAGGACCACATGGAACTGATTTGTGGGACGTTGGCACCTCCTGCTGATAACAATAAGGAAAGGTATATTTATGCTAAGTTCTTACACAGAGCTGATGAACACATTAATGAAATCAAAGCATGTCTGTGCTTTGCAATTAGAGGACCTCCCTGCTGGAAACCACAAGTACGATGAGAGCATTTTTAAATACTTAATCTCATGTTTGGGGATTATTTCCAAACACTAGATGCCCTAGTTAATTTCATTGATGACTCTCACTTATAGATCATGGTATTAGAGAGCCTCCTTCCATGCTGGACCAAAGACAAAGGGTGCAAGTATATCTGTGCTGTTGCATTATGGGAGGGGTGGAATGGGGAGCAATATTAGGAGGCAAATCTAAGGCAGTTACAAACCCAACTTAAGCTTAGCAGCTTAGCAAGGGTGCCCACGACGGGGAGTCACAGCTGATAATTGTAGTGTTTCCTGCTGTTCACTTAGTATTGTGCTGCAGTCATTGTTAGGTATTGTTGAATTCTTATAAGGTTAAAAATCACAATAAAGGCACATAAAACTGTATACTTCATATTTGCTACCAATATTCAGGGCTCATACCCAATATATTTTTCTCTCAGTTCTCAAATGTTTACACAGAAAAATATGTGACTTAGTGACAATGGTAACATTTGAAGAGGTGTGGGAGGGCCAGAGAGGAGGGCTTGTGGGAGGACACTGAACATCAGAAACATCAGACTCCTCACTGACATTCCTGGACTGGATTCTGCTGGGACATAGTCTTCCTAAGGTACAAGGCTGCCCTCTGGTGGTTAAATATAGTGCACACAAAGCTATTTTCTTCATGGCTCGGCTTGCGTACCATGCCTTTCAGCAGATAGGTCTAACCCTAATACCTTGTTTTTATTTTTGGTTTCCAGTGGAGTTCTGAAAACTAGAAACCAGATCTACTTCATTCAGGAATTCTTTCAGCACCATCCCTTCTCAATGTAAACTTAGGCTTGTTCGTAGGTATTTTAATAAGTAGATTACTGTCTACTTGGAAGGGCAGCTCGAAAAAGGCAAAGAAAAAGATTGGTAGCAGCAGATAGCTAAGCATGGGAATCTTCTCTCGAGCAGGCACTGGATGAATGGTGCATCTTCCGGCATTAGAGGTTCTGTTTGAAGAGTGTGGTGACAGTCTTTTATACTTGAGCCATTGCACATAGACATTGGGCTCCTCACCACTATGGAAAATATGGAGAAGAGAATTGGAGTGCTGGGCGGAACTTCTCTACAGGCAGGATTGTGAAGGGACATTGGGTCACTGTTTAGACATGCAGGCTGAGGCATCTGAGGAGTGTTCTCCTTTAAAAATTCTTTAATAGTTTTTCTTCTCATGTCATCCTTTCTATCCTCAAATCAATTATAAGGAAGTGTGTGGTTAACTGAGGAGCATGTTTGATGTGTGTTTTGATGGGAACGTTCTCGTGTAATCTCTGAAGACTTGACAATGACTTGGTCACATTCACTTTCAGCTTCCCCTGTGGCTATAGTTTTTGCCCGAAAGCTAGGGATGTCTTAGGGACCCACGGTCAGGTGTCAGAAGCTCCACAAACTTCTGATGTTGCCTTCTGTGCTCAGCTGGCAGATGTAAATGGAGTCATCGAGGAGGAGTTCACCATGGCACGCCTGTACATTAGCAAGATGAAGTCGGAGGTCAAGTCTCTCGTGAACCGTAGCAAGCAGCTGGAGAGTGCCCAGATGGACTCCAACAGGAAGATGAATGCCAGCGAGCGGGAGCTGGCAGCCTGCCAGTTGCTTATCTCGCAGGTAGGCTATCCATTCATCCCTGTTCATGAGCATCTATGGAGGTCTGCCCCCCATGCTCTTCTTGGGGTTAATAGTGTGTCCTACGGAGAGTCAGTGCACTTAGCCTTATTTGAGCATGCGGTAAAGATAGCCCACACACCTCTTGTGTTTTTGAAACAACAACAACAACAAATCACTTTGTAGCTTAGATTGTGCTTGAACTCCTCCTTCTGTAGTGGTTTGGTCTGATGCTGCTCGTAGTCTAAGATTGGCTTTGAACTTATCATGCTCTTTTTTCAGCCCTACCCCGTCACCCCCTACTTGAATATGGGTGATTGGTGTGTATTACCAAGCCTGGTCTCTGGGCTTATCCTTAAAGCTAGATTTTGTTGTGTAAATTACACAAATCCTCCAAGGCGTCTCTATTTTCAAAGCATCTATCTCTGTTTCGCTGCCCACCCATGGTGACTAGGTAGTTGAGCACATATGATGTATCGCTAAGTCTCCTATTAGAGTGCTAGGGAAGCACTCTTACATCTGTAAATCCCCACTCTGGGCTCAGTATAAGATGAGTGAATAGAAGCTGCTGTTGGTGGAGGTGAGAGGCACTGTTTTCATTGTTTATTACGTGTCCACACAGCACTAAACATTTCATGTGCATTTTCTTGCATGATCTTTAAAAAGTTCTATAGGAAGATTTTATTCTTTTCTTTTTATTCAAATAAATATTTGACTGTGATTAAACACATTGTTCAAACGCACAAAGTCTGGGTTTCTCAAGCTCAGGGCATTATTTCCTTGATGAGTTAGCAAGCCAGGTCTTTCCCCATTGGAATGGAGTTTCCATCTCAGGAAGGTAGTGCAAAGGACCATGGGACAGTTCTGGGCTACACTGGCACGTGAGATTTCTGTGATGGTTCCAGTATGTTCTGTTCACCACCTCATAACAGAGTCATTTGTGGAAATGGGTACCAGTGTGGACCGGCGTGTCTAACAGTATCAAGAGGCAGAGCATCAGATTCTGCTATGGCTTTAAACAAATTATGCAGTAATAGGAAGAGCTCCAACCTAATTGTCTAAAATGGATTCTATGGGTTGTTTTTATATTAAGTAAAATATTATTTGAAGGGCATTCAGTGCTGGTATGTGGTAGAAAGTTGATAAACATGATGAGATATAATTTAGCAGTCCTTTTGAAAACACTGGGAAAATATAAAACCAGAAAAAAAAATACATATTCGATGTTCTGTGTGTGTGAGCTCAGTCCAGTTGTGCCCACATGTATGCGCACATGTGGAGACCAAAGGCTGACCTTGGGTACCTTCCTCTAGTGCTTTCCTGTCTGCTGTTTAGACAGGGTATCTGTTCATGACAGTGAGTCTAGTGCTTGTGCTGTGGCTAGACTGACTGGCCAACAATCCTCTGGGGCTGGTCAGCTTCAGTACTGGGGCTGTAGGCAAATGCCACCACTGTCAGCTTTTGTATGGCTTCTGGAGATTCAGATGTAGGCCCTTATATTTGTAGAGAAGGCTTTGTGCATCTCCCTAACTCATAAGTGTCAGTTGGTCCAGTAATTTTATGTATCCTGATTTTCATTGGTAATGGGGATGAAATTTTTAAACTTCATATGATATTGTAATTTCCTGATTAAAATGTTAAAAGCGTATATGGAAACTATTGGATGCACTATTATTTGACATTATTGTAAAGTATATTACCCAAATACCTCTTGATAGACAAATGATGAAGTTATGTGGAACAATATTACGTAACACAAAAATCCATAAAACGTGGGCATTTGGAAAGTATAATTATATAAAATAAGGTAAAAAAAACCCAGAGTTTATACACACACACATTGTAAGATCTTATTTTTTTTTAAATAACTACATTGTCATTAGCAACAAGAACTTTCTTTAAAAGTTGCAGCAAGACTTGTTTATAATTTATAAAAACTGAGAGAAAAAGGTAAACATTAGAGGAAAGTACAGCCCAACTCTTGTTTCTAGATCTCCTTTGAGACTGTGGCATGAGCTTGAGGGTCTAGTCCTATACCCAACAGTTGAGGGCTGCAGTCAGAGCGTCCGTGGCCGACAGCTCAGCCCTTTCTCTGTCCAGCTGGACATAGCAGCTCCACGCCCAAATCCCGCCCGCACACTGTACACTGACATGACTACTCGGAGCGGGTTAGCTGTGCCCTGTGTGGGTAAGCAGGGAGGAGGCGGACAGCCTTTAGAGCCTCTAGACAAGGGCAGGACTTGATCTGATCTGCAGTGCTCGAAGTGTGTCCTGGACATGGATGTAGGCTGGGAATGCTGCTCACTGGAGCTAGTGCAGCCAGGGGGAGGAGGAGCGGCACGCACTCTGAAGTGTGGGATCCCTGGCTTCAGAGTGATACAGAAAGCCATTGACTCAGCCTTTACTTCTATCAGAAACCTTGGCTCTTCCTTTTCTGGTATAGTTTAAGGAATTTCAGAATCACTGAAATTCTTTCTTCTTTGTTCATATTGTCGTCCCCCCCCCCCCCCCCACTTACAAAGCTGTTTTTATATCTCTTACAACTGAGTTGCTAAGGAGCTATATCATTGGAATTCATTCTGCTGGGTCGTTGTGCCCAAACATGAGTCTCCAGATCTGTGGGGGACAATCTACATAATCCATCTATCTAGAAGTCACCATTATGCCCGTTCAGCCCCTGCACTTCCACCCATTTATTGACTCATTTCGCTGGTGTTTATTAAGTATCTACTCTACGCCCTCATGAGCAAAAAAACCCAGTAATGTCAAGTAGAAGCCAAGGGCTTGGAGAAAATGACAAAACCTGGTAAGGAGCTAGCCAGGACATTGTGAGCGTGGGTGGAGGGTACCAGCAGAAAGGAAACTCTTCAGAGAGAGGAAACCTTAAGATGCAAGGTCTCTAATGACCAGAGTTGAACTGTCTCTGAGGGACAGAAGAAGAGCAGATGTGATGTTTGAATCTATAGGTACATATGCAAAGAATGAGGCCTTCAGCCCTGGATGTTTCCCCTCCTCCTCTTCCTCCCCCTCCTCCTCCTCCTTACGGTGCTTTTTTTGAATCCAGGCCATTGCTCACACTAGGTAGGTGCTCTAATACTGAGCTACACCATTAGCCACCCAGCTTTTACCACAAGGAAGGAAACCAGGGCAGGCTTTGGTCTCCACGTGAAGTGGAAGAGCACAAGGACCTGGCCATGCAGCATCTGGAAGAGAGCTGCAGAGTACATGGAAGAAACAGAGAATTCCCAGGCAAAGGACAAAATATGAGCCATTCCATGGTGAGGTCTCTAACTTGTCTTTTGCAATTGGACAGTTCCAGACAAGCCTGGACAACCAGATGCTAGGTACTCACCTTTCCTTCCAATCTGTTTTCTTATTCAAAGCATGAAGCCAAGATCAAATCTCTGACAGACTACATGCAGAACATGGAACAGAAGAGGCGGCAGCTGGAAGAGTCCCAGGACTCCCTCAGTGAGGAGCTGGCCAAGCTCCGGGCCCAAGGTAAATATTGACTCCTTTGCAGGTGTCAGACACTTGGCCTAAGCCAATCTCTAGTTGGCTGAGTTCTGATGTTCAGTTTTGTTCAGCTACAACATTTCTGGGAACTACAGCATGTCTGAAAGAAACCCGTGTTCTCCCACCGTGTATCTGCTGCTTCCCAGTTTCCCTCTGTCCACTCAGCTGACTGGGCCAGCATCCCCTCCTTCCAACCCAGTTGACCTTTTGCTCTGCAAAGCCTGTCCCTTAGGCTTCTCAGATGTGTCCCTGGTGCTGCTTATTTCTATTATGATTGCCTTGGAGCAACCTAGGTAGTGATTGTGGCTAAATCAGTTACTGAGGGCTCTCACTGCAGTCTTCTCTGGACTGGCCACTTTGCTGGGTCCCAGGGGTGCTTCTGAAATACAAATTTTGTCTTATGGCAGACCCTGTGGATCGTGCCCTTCCTTGGGATTATGAACATGGACTAAGTGCTAGGCTTTTGAACACGTTCTTCCCTTAGTTGTGTGGTACCTGACACACAGGAAACACTTAATAAATCTGAGTAAACAGAACCAAAAATTAAGGGTGGCTGTCAGACATGCAGAAACCAGAACAGGGTTTAAGAACATTGCAGTGTGCAGAATGAGACCAACCACACATAGCGAAAGCTGAAATGAAGATCAGTTCTTTATAGAACAATGTGAATAGTCCTAACTGTTCTTCAGGCCATTTGATCCTCGAACTTTAAGCATTTATTGCAGAATTTTATTTTATATTTTTAAAGATGGGGTGTGTGTGTGTGTGTGTGTAGGAGCCTGAGGATGCCAGAAGAGGGTGTTCAGTGCCCTGTGGGTAGAATTATCAGTATTTATGAGCCACATGGTATGGGTTTTGAGACCTGAACTCTGTCCTCTGGAAAACATCAAGTGTTCTTAAATACTGAGCCATTTTCCTAGTCCCTCATCACAGAGCTTTAGATCAGAAAAGCATCAACAAGAATGCAGAGAAGAGGAAAAAAGGAAACTACCCAAAATATCTAAAAGTTCAGTAGACTTTAACAGAGTACCGGTCTTCATGTTGGAGACAGAACATGCATATGTGTGGCCATGGTTACAATGCAGTGCTAGGATAAAATCTTTATTGCAGTTACTAGATAAATGGATCCTTGTATTCCATGAAATTAATATTTAAAATAAAAACACTCTAAGTAGTAGGATTGATGATGTTATTATTTCATTTCTTTTATTTTCATATAAAGCTATTTACTGGATAAATACATGCTGTGTCAGGTTTAAAGGCAAATTAAGAAGAAAGAGCCCTGCCATAGCTTTGTAATATTTTATTTTTGTGGTAGGGAATGAATGTTGAGAGTAAAGCATGCCATCTAATACTGGACAAAGGAAAGCATTTTCCTGTCTTGCATAAGTTTGCTGCAGTGGGGCCACTGAATAGAAATATAAACGGAGAAAAGGCCTGAAATAAAGTAAAATAGACTAGAGAAATGAGGAATCAGGTGTTACTGCCCAAATGAGTACACAGAGACAGGAGTGTCAGCCACAGCCCAGCCCACCCAGGCCCCCCTGGTGAATTCAGAAAGTGTTAGAGTATATTTCTGTTTCCCTCGTTTTCATCGTTAGCTTGTTTTCCTGCACTAGATTCTGAGAAAATCAACAGCTACTCCTGGGAGGTAAATTAACTCCTTATGGAATTCTCCCAGCAACGTGAATCCAGATGTTACCTCACGCTCACAGGGCCTGCTCCCAGAGGCTGGGTGGGAAGTGGTTCTGGGGCTGACTGCTTCTAGGTAGCCATTTTCTTTCCCTGGGGATGCAACCCACCAGGGATGCAATCTACGTGGTGGCGTCTCAGTCCACAGGCCATGGCACAGGAGAGGTCAGGCTGAGATGTCGGGTGTTTGCCAGGCCCCCCTACTCCATGCTGGCACTGGTGCTGCTCTGACACAGCTGCCTGGCATTTGCACCCTGTCAAAACATGGGTTTTCTGAGTTTTTGCTTCGGGGTATGAGTCCTGCTAGTTAAAACTCCAGTTACTTTTTACTGTTTGAAACAGAAAAAATGCACGAAGTCAGTTTCCAAGATAAGGAAAAGGAGCACCTGACGAGGCTACAGGATGCTGAGGAGGTGAAGGTGAGCACATGTGTGTTTGATGTGTGCACAGCCGTCCCCAGTCCTGAGCACATCAGAAGATAGAGGGGGCAGGAACCATGGCTGGGCCTGATGTAGTCCCAAGATGCTGATGGGACTGTTCAGGAAACCGGAAGTGTCTCTGCATACACCTTGCACTGATGTCCTCGTGTTGCCTGTTCCTGAAGGTGCTAAGTGACTTGTCTGGAGTCACCCAGGGAGTGAGAAAGCAGTGTGCTGACTGGCCTGGTTGGGAAAACCACGGATCTCTGATGGGAGGAGGTAGAAGGGCAAAGGCGAACATTCTGTGCTGTTGTTGGGCTGGTTTGCCTCTGGGGCCCACTCAGTTTTGTGACAGATCCGTGGGCTTTGCCATGCAAATGAAGCAAGGCCAGGAGCTTGGGAACAGGAGCCAGAATCACCCTTCATTTTGGGATTTAACATCTGAAGGAGGTAGCTAGGGATCCAGGGCTTGTCTCAGAGTGGGCAGAGTGGGCCGAGTGCCGACTAGTTGACGCCACATTTCTCCTGGCCTGGCTTGCAGAAGGCTCTGGAGCAGCAGATGGAGAGTCACCGGGAAGCGCACCAAAAGCAGCTGTCCAGACTTCGTGATGAGATTGAGGAGAAGCAGAGAATCATTGATGAGATTCGGGAGTGAGTTGGCTGGGGGCTCATGGGACATGGGCGGGCACGGGCAGGCCTTGGGAGCCAGACTTAAAGGACATGGCTTTTGGCCAGGGGCCCTTGTCTCTGTGCTTGGACTCTGTGTTCTGCCCAGGTGGTGCTGCCTCTGAGGTCTGTTCTCCCATCTGGAGCCAAACCCCCTGAAGCTCTGTTATAGCAGGTGGCATGAAGGCCCAGCCACCCCTTCACATCACCCCAGCCAGTTCAGGGGTGACTCAGCTTGGAAGATGCATGCCCAGGAGCCAGAAAGACTAAATGAAAGTATGAAAAAAAAAAAAAACCCACAAGACTATTCCTCCCCCAGGAATTAAACTCTCCAGAGAAGTTGTTTGGCTTTGCTGCCTCTTCAGCCAACAGATTATGCACCTGTAGCCACCTGGTCACCTGTGCACACATCTCAAAGACCTGTGCCAGTATGTGTCTGTGCATGGTAGATGCCAATATGCCTTCCCACTGCTATCAGGATAACATCATTGTAACTTAACTCTGGATGCTGCCTTGCAACCACATCCTGCCTTCTCAGAGTCCTTGGGGAACTCCCTGCTCCACAGCACCCTTTCCTTTTCTGTAGCACAAGTTCCCCGGCTGCAAAGCTCCTTTCTGAGGGGATCTTATTCTGGGGTTCTTTATGCTCGTTACATAGTAGATTTTCTTGGCAGTCTCTGATCCCCTTTGCAGAACAGCCTTTTAAATGCTCCCCTAAAAGGCATACTATTACAAAGAAAACATGTCAACTGAAATAGAATTTCACCCACTGCCCCTCCCCCCCACTAGAGCAAGATCCCTCCACCACCCTCACTCCTTTCCCGCCACCACCACTGCTACTTTCTATAGATGAAGAATTAGATATAGGAAGCAAGGTTGAATTATTTACTTAAGGTCACACGACTAAATAGGAATCAGACTGGAGCTAAGCGTTTAATTCTCCAGGCTACTGATCCAAATCTTTTCAAAGTATGTGAGCTGCTTGCAAGAGCATTTGCATCTTGAAGGAGAGAAGGGTGGGGGGGGAGCGGGAGTCTAGCTGGTGCATGTGCCTAAGGACAGGTCTCAGCACGCCCTGTCCCCACCCCTTCTGCACCTTCCCATTCCAACGCACCTTGAGCTTCTCCTGGATACAATTAGGATTAATCTCCCTCAAGGCATTCTTCTGAAAGAGAAGGAAAGAAAGAAAGGGAGGTAGGGAGAACATCAGTGCAGGAGCTCCTTGTGGGAGCTTTCTAGACCTGGGCTCTTGGTGCTTCCGGCTTCCTTCACACAGTCTTGTGGTCACAGCCTCTCAGATGGTTTTATGAGCTCCAGCATAGGGCAGAAATGGAATAGACCCACCTGTCTTAGAATTCCCATTGCTGGAGAAAACATCATAACCAACAGCAACTTGGGGAAGGAAGGATTAATTTCAAGTTAAACAGTTTACAGTTCATCATCCAGGGGAGCAAGGATAGCACCTTAAGGCAGGAGCCATGGAGGAGTGCTACTTACTGGCTTGCTCCTCATGGCTTGCTCAGCCTGCCTTTTTACAGCACCCAGTATCACCAGCCCAGGGATGGCACTTCTTCTGATAGCCGGTCCCTACCATATCATTCCTTAATAATAATAAAGTACTACAGACTTGCCTGCAGACAGATCTTATGGCGGCAGTTCCTCAATTGAGAGCCCTCTTCCCGAATGACTTCAGCTCATGTCCAATTGACATAAGTTTGACCAGCACAGCCAGGCGCTGACTTTCTGTCTCCACAGAACCTTAGTGGTGTTCTTCATAAAGCCTGTGTGAAGGTTCAACAGACCAAGGGCTGCCCCCATGTCAGCTGCTGTCCATGGAAGACAGCGTCTGACACTTGTGGGAGGGGGGCAGTGTTGAAATGGCCAAATAGTTACTGAATATACAGCTGTTCTCTGGGTGTGTACAGCAGCAGAATGTATGTGACAGGGCTCTCTCACTTGCTCTCTCTCTCTCCTCTCTATTTTCAAGCATCATCCTTTCCCCAATGTCATTATATCCCCACAGAGCCCTTGCACACAAACAAACTATAAATACACCCGCAAAGCCTTTGTTTCATTTCATGCTTCCGAGCTGCTCCCCAGAAATTAGTTTTCACTCGGGCAAAGAAGAAGCTGTGAGGTTGTTCTCTGATCCCTCAGAATCCTCCTGAATTGTTGCCTTTATTGCACAGAACTAATGGGGCTGGAAGAGAACCAGAGCTTTAGGCGGATGACTCAGAAGTTCAAGCTGACCTGGAATATATTGCTTTTTCCTCTCAATTTCAGTTTGAATCAGAAACTGCAACTGGAACAGGAGAGGCTCAGCTCTGATTATAACAAGCTGAAAATAGAGGACCAGGAGAGAGAAGTGAGACTGGAGAAGCTCCTGTGAGTGCCTTAACCCTTCCCTGTCTTCTCATCCCCGAGAACCAGCCCCAGTGGGGCTCTGGAGATTCTCGCTAGGTCCTGCTGTTGAAAGCAGCAATGACTTGGTTGGTTCTTTGCCTAGACTTGCTCGTATGCCTTAGCTGCAAACTTCACCTGCTCCAGTTCTGGTACTCCCTTAGTGGCTCATGATTCCTTTCTGTCTCCCAGATTGCTCAATGACAAAAGGGAGCAAGCCAGAGAGGACCTCAAGGGACTGGAGGAGACTGTGGTGAGTCACTTTCCAACTTAGCTCACTCTTAGAGGCCTGATTTGTGTTTGATCTACTGAATTGTCTATTCTAAAATTTTATCTGCGGGCACTTTTCCTGTATAGCATTTAGCTGAAGCATTCTATGGCAGACTGGGATTTGTAGAATTACTTCTTAACAGAATTAATCCACTGGATACTTAGTTATTAGTGCCGTAATCCTGAAATACTTGACTAAGAATTGAGCTCCATTATAAAGCCGTGTCTGCACGTTGTGACTCCACTCAACTCTCAACAGATGCTTAGCAAGCACCTATTGAGTTGAGCCCTTGTCTAGATGCTTGGCCATATCAGTACACACTGTAGGGAGATTTTGTCCTCTAGATGCTGACCTGATGAAGTGAGCAGAGGGAAGAACATACAGGAGCAGTAACTTGTGGCAGCAACAGGGACATCAGTGTGCATATGGATGAAGGGGGGTATAGGGCAGGCCCGTGAGGACAGTGCTGGAGCCGGTGCCCTGAAGGGGGGGCTAGAAAGAAGAGCAGGAGGCCCTGCTTGCCTCTGAAGGAGCTCAGTATTTGAAATTGCTGTTGGGTTTCTCTGTGCTGTGCCTACAGCCGTTGGCTTCCCCTGGCAGCTTTGGTTTCAGTGGCTGTGCAGGGTAGCAGTTTGGTCACACGTCACAGCTGTGGCTTATCCCAAACCATCCTAACAACGTAACACAGTGAAAATGTGTTTAGGCTTGCACATGTTTAAATTCAGTGGCACCTTCTGATCCCACTCATGTGTCATGGAGTCTATGGGGGACAAAACCCATCCACAAGGACCTGGAGACTGTAGGCAGATGGCTACTCCCATCTGGAACTGAGGCTGCATGCTGACTCCTGGGTCAGTACAAAGTGCTCTTCAGAGAAATGAGGACACAAGACTTTGGGACAGGGGTCAGATGCCTGTGCTGACAGGAGATTTGACCATTCAAGGGTGACATCTATAGGGAACAGGCACAAAGTCATGAAGTCCTTTACCTATATAGTTTAATAGAGCAATGCAGTGAATAACTGAATGTTCTTACAGAGATGCAGGCAAATATTGAACAGTGAAAGTTTCCTAGATCCCTGCCATCCTGGATGTGTGATAATTCCAGATGTTCTCTGTTTTGCCCCATGTGCACCCCTACACCCGTACACCCTTGTTTACCTTTTGTGTCTCTGATGTCCTCACACAAAGCTTGCACATGCATTTGCACATACAGTCTGTCAGCACACCACACACGAGATGTCTTCTGGGCTTGGCCATAGACTCTGATTGCCCGTATGATGTTTATATGTATTCCTATACATGCACACACAACTGCGTCACACTAGTGATTTTTTTTATTCAAAAACATTCTGCTCATTTTACACAAGTTGTTGTGTACTTCAGACTCATGCTTGCTTGCCTTTCTCATTCCTTTCCCCACAATGCACAGATGCTCAGTAAACTGAGACATGCACATTCAGTCCCAGCCACGGCTCACACTCATACATAGCACTCTCATGGGCCCCACCCCTCTCACACGTACACAGTCTTTCACATACACTTTCTCACACAAATATAACACATATACACACAATGCTCTCTTTCTGACATATAATATATATTCTTTTACATTTCTCTTTCACACACGCTCTCCCTCCCATATATAACTCTTCACATACACTTTCTCACACACACAATCTCACACACATTTTCTGTTCCACACACACTTTCTCACACATGATCTCTCTTACACACACTCTTTCACACACACATACTTTCTCGCACATACAATCTCTCTCACAATCTCACACAGACTTTCACACACACGCTATACATACACACACACTCTCTCTCTTTCATATCCCCACCGTACTCCGTCTTTCCCCACTCACATCCCAGCTTATTCACACTCTCACCCGGCTATCCTTCCTTGTTCTTTTCCCTGTGAGCATGATGAATACAGGACTAGTAGTCAGTCCCTTTGCTGTCCTAGGTCCTCGAATGTGTAGTAAATGGCACACTTCCTTAGTAGCCTCTGTCATCCACTCAGAGAGTTATTCTCTCTCGTTCCTCCCACATCTCATTTCCTTATTTCCTTAGTAATCTGGCTGTGCCTACACACACTCAGTCTCACAGGCTGTCCCCCACTTACAAGCATGTCCATCCATCCCACACACAAGGACAGATCCACTGACGTGGTGCTTCCTCTTCCTCTCTCCCTTACCACCCTCACGCCCCCTCCCTTAAATCCAGGACTAGATTCTTGCAGTGCGTGCTGTTTGAGACTTGACTGTTTACCCTCAGCCTTGGATTCCTCCCACACTGCGCTGTAGATATTCTTCAGAGACAAGCTCTTACTGTCCTTGGCTGTCCATTCTGTTCTCAAGGCCTCCTGTGCCAGCCTTCCCTCTCCTGAGTACTGTGGGGAGGAGTAGGATGCTGCCTACAGAGTGGCCTCTGAGAACCACACTCCAGACAGGCCATCTGTGCCGTTCTATGCTGAAGGCAGGACACTAACCACTTCCTCCTGATCCCACCTCATGCCACACGGACTGCCTCTCAGGTGCTAGCCTCATGGTCCTCCATGATAGGACGCTTACCCTTGAAGCCCTGCACGGAAGTCAGTAGCTTCGTGATGGGAAGAGCCCTGAGGGAAGTTGGAGGATGTAGAAATAATGATGAATGTAATGGAGGAAAGGTTATTGCTGCAGGGACCCAAGTGACAGCTGCCAAAGGACGGCAGTGTAAACCATCTTAAACATATTGACTGCCCCTGCCAAATGGTTAAAAATGAGAGAAAGGGGCCAGCGCAGGACTCTTAGGTCATATTCATGTCCCAAGGAAAGGCCTGGCTCTTGGGCAAGGGGGTCAGACCTTCTTGCCTCCCCTTTGTGTGGTGGTACTTTTCATCAGAAAATATCAACTGTGATCACAGGGTGGGCAGAAGTAAGAGATCTGAGGTAAGGGACAGCATGCAGAGCATTTGTGAACATTAAGGGATTCTGGGACTGAACTCCCTCCAGCAGGGGTTTGGGGCAGGCTGGATACCGGTGAGTACTGACCTGCAGCCCTGTTTCTGTGCTGTGAGGTGGCTCACTCATAGATGGGACTGTGTGCACATTAGTCATAATACCAGGCCTGCTTGGCTTCCTGCAGAAACCAATTTACCCCGGCCAAAGATGCAATTGACTTCAGGTGCTTCTTATTTCAGCACAGAATTGGATCTAGTAATAAGGTCTTAAATTAACAGAGAACCTTATTCCAAGGAACTTAGTGTTTCTTTAACTCTGGGTTCTGTTTCAACCTTTTAAATGTAAGTCTATGTAAATTTCATCCCCTGACATCGGGCCAATTTATATAGATGAGAACATTGAACATTCTCTGTCTCCTCCTAATTTATAAGGATATAATTTACATGAAATTAATACATGCTTGTGTAAAAAAAACATATCAGGAACCAGGTTGGAAAGATGGCTCTGTAGTTAAGAGCACTTATTACTTTTGTAGAAGACAGGAGTTCAGTTCCCAGCATGCACACAGGGCACTCATAACCACCTATAATTTCAGTTCCAGATGATCCAGTGCCCTCTTCTCAAACCCCACAGCACCTGCATTTACATAGGCATGAATTTCAGACCAATCAGAACTACAGAAAATAATATGCCAACTAATATTTATATGTAAATGTTATACATATTTATATATGTACATGTATATGTAAAAATTATAATATTTACATGTATGTATATATGTATGTATGTATGTATGTATGTAGACAAAGATTTGAATAGAAGGAAATGTTTAGATCTTCTGGTTTTGTTACCAAAGATTAGCAGGTTTGGTTCAGGCCCTTGTCTCCTCACTCATAGTTTTAGGAGTTCATTCATAGAAAATAATCCAAAATGAAGGAGGAAATTGTGGTTGCCGGTTCTTGGGATACGAACTCCTATTAGCCATTGCACCGACCACTTACTGAGGCCAGAAATCATCTTGAGAGATTTCTACATCTTCCCGTTTAGTCTTGATGCCAGTGAGTCAAATTCTCTTTATCTTCATCTCAAAAAATGAGAAAACGCACAGGAAATTAAGATGACTTGCCCAGCACCACCAGGTGGAGAGTCTGGGGACTGCTCATCCCTGAGCTGCTGATGTGAGGCAAACAAACTTGTAGTGGTGGGTGAAGCATCATGGGAAGTCCCAGCCAGTGCAGAGGAATCATGGTTACCTTTGATTTAGATGTTGGTATGAGATGTAATATTTATACAGGAAGTAAAGAAAACCAAACCAAAAGGAGAGCCCATTCTGACAGGTAACTTACTAGAAATGTTTGTCTGGCTCCATTGAGAGCAGAGCAGAGGAGCTGGCTGTGCTGTGGCTTACAGCCAGTGGTCTGAGTTTCCTGGCTCTTGCCCTGTGTGCTCCTGAAAGCCATGTGAGTTGAAGAGTGGGCAAGGCACGGATGGTACCACGGCAGCGACGGTGTCAAGCAAATGCAGCACCAGTTCAGTCTATCACCCCACTGACCGCATGTGAAAACTCTCTTCCAGTCCAGAGAACTCCAGACCCTTCATAACCTGCGCAAACTCTTCGTCCAGGATTTGACCACCCGGGTGAAAAAGGTGAGTCCTGTCATCTCTGAACAGGTTGAGGAGAAAAGTTGAAATATCACTTGTTCGAATTAAGGCTGGTTATGCTAAAAAATTAATTACCTCATGTCAGAAAACCTTATTAAAAGAATGTGCTTCAGGCTGAAATTACTTAGGAATATTTTACCATCTGATTTTCCTTCTTAGCAAAAGGAAGTTATAATGCTGTCCCTGGCTGGCCTTTGTTTAAAATGATACATATTTGTCTCGCCCCCCTGTGTGAAAGCCACTGCTTTGGGCCAGAAAAGTCCGGCATTCTTGTCAGAAGACAGCATGGTCCCCTAGCGTACAGAAGAGACGAAAGTTGTCTATGGAATGTGTAGGGTGCACGGTCCTCAGGTTTGTCCACGATCCTCACGTTTGTCCACGATCCTCATGTTTGTCTATGGAATGTGTAGGGTGCATGGTCCTCACGTTTGTCTACGATCCTCATGTTGTCTATGGAATGTGTGGGGTGCACGGTCCTCAGGTTTGTCTATGGAATGTGTAGGGTGCACGGTCCTCAGGTTTGTCCACGATCCTCACGTTTGTCCACGATCCTCATGTTTGTCTATGGAATGTGTAGGGTGCACGGTCCTCACGTTTGTCTATGGGATGTGTAGGGTGCACAGTCCTCAGGTTTGTCCACGATTGTCCACGATCCTCATGTTTGTCTATGGAATGTGTGGGGTGCACGATCCTCACGTTTGTTGTCTACAATCCTCACGTTTATGGAATGTGTGGGGTGCACGATCCTCACTTTGTCTATGGAATGTGTGGGGTGCATGGTCCTCACGTTTGTCTACGATCCTCACGTTGTCTATGGAATGTGTGGGGTGCACGGTCCTCACGTTTGTCTACGATCCTCACGTTGTCTATGGAATGTGTGGGGTGCACGGTCCTCACATTTGTCTACTATCCTCACATTTGTCTACGATCCTCACGTTTATGGAATATGTGGGGTGCATGATCCTCACGTTTGTCTACGATCCTCATGTTTGTGTGGGATGCATTAGTATTGAGTTTGTACTTGCTTTCCTGGCCATCACAGTAGGTTCCGGAATCCCTTCATTGCAGGTGTGGCTCTAGGCTTGAGTGTGATTGCGGGACTGAAAAGGCCTGGGCTTAAGTCTGTGAGATCTCAGAATCATGTCATCGTAGGGAGTCTCCATATTACTGCTCAGAAACTTAATTGAAAAGAGTGAACACAGGAGAGGCATGGGGAGATTGAAGGAAGGGATTAAGAAAAGCATGCTCAGATGTTTAGTGAAGGCACACACATGTCTGAGTGTGAGCACAGGTGTGTGAACACATGGGTGTGTGTGAAGGAGCAAAGGAGAAAAGGCCAGCTATAGTAAAAAGTGAGTGGTTGGCAGAAGCAGGGGTAAGAGGGACAGAATTAACAGCATAGATGGGTTCCAGGACAGCCAAGGCTACACAGAGAAACCCTGTCTTGAAATACCAAAAAAAAAAAAAAAAAAAAAAAAAAAAAACAGCACAGATGGATGTTCTACTTAGTAAAGAGAAAGTGCTGGCTGATTTTTCCCAGAGTTCAGAGAGAGTCAAGCTAGCAACATTTGCAGGGAATTCCAGGATAGTGCAAAGAAGCCATACCTGATGGCTGGTGTCCTCAGGGGAGGAGGGAGGAGAAGGTGGAGCCCAGGGAGATAAGATTCAGCCAGCTGTGCATAGACTCTACTAGGGATAAGTTAAATGGGTTGCTCAATAGTGCAGTGCATGCCCAATAGGAAACAGTGTGCAATTGGCACGCACCCGTGACAGCGTGGCTCTAGCAAGTTGAAATCTTGGTAATGCGAAAGGCAAAGGCAGAGACTCCTGGGAGATTTTCAAAGCCTGAGTGGCAATGGTCAGTGCACTGTATGAGGAGCACACTCTACAAAGCACATTCATTACCTTGGGGCCTGCACCAGGGAGGAGGAGGAGGCCAGGATCGATGTGATGGGCAGAATGGCACCTGATGAGAGCTTAGGAGACCAAGGAAGATGAGCCCTGTGCCTCGGGGAAAGGGGGGTGCTGTCCAGAGGAAGGTTAAGAGGTGGAGTCAGAATCCCCTGACTTCATTTTATAAAACTTCCTAAGGATGACCTACTTTTAGACTTCTGGCCTGTGGGCCTCTGGCAGCTACTTTGGCATCACCGGGGAATATGTTTAAATGCACAATACACTGCAGATCTGAGGAATCAGAGAAGGTGGTGGGCTCAGCACTCTGAGTTGTAGTAAGTGTCCTGGGCTCCTGATACATAATCATGTTTGAGAGTTTCTGCTTGGGGCAGAATTGATGATAGAAACCATTACCCTGCTGGAAAAGGATGGTTTCTGCTGCTGTCACACCAGACAGGCATGTTTTGCTATTTCTGAATGTCAGGTTGTGTTTCCACATGCACTTCCTAATTTATCTGTGGCACCTTGCTTGTCAAGAGTGTGGAGCTGCCACCAGTTTCAAGATCAGATAAATCTGAAGGATTTTCCCGGCACCTGGATGCTGAGACGGGGCTGAGCCTGCCTCATTGAGGAGCTGCATAGCTTTGGGTGTTTAAGAGACAAACAGAAGCCGTTAGGATCTCTCAGTGGCAACAATGGCTCTGGATGACAGGCTTGGTAATTTCTCATCTGATCTTGATGGCTAAGCTGAACCTGAGTCTTATGCTTATTTCCACACTGGATCTTCTTAATAAGTTGTGAGCTTTTTCTTTTGAAAAGAGAAATCTCTTTATCGGCAGGAGAGAGCTACATTTCATTAGAGAGAAATGTGTGTGCAGCATACAAAAGCAGATCTGAAGGCATTCTTATTCCAGCATCCTAAAATAACGCCTCACAACACTTGAGTGGAAAGCAGGGAAATTTATCGGGATGTTCCCTGACTGGGAACTTTTACTACAGCTCTTCATTTTCACTTTCAGATTGTCCTTTAGTGGGGTTGAGAATTTTCTTTTTCAAGTGTGATAATGTATCTTGAACACTAGGTTGGTGACTGGGGAGGGGAGGCAGAAGCAAGTCATGATACTTACTGTTATGTTGGATACAGAGTGTGGAGCTGGACAGCGACGATGGAGGGGGTAGTGCCGCCCAGAAGCAGAAGATCTCCTTCCTGGAGAACAACCTGGAGCAGCTTACCAAGGTGCATAAGCAGGTGAGTGCGCTCACTGCACCGTGCCCCAGCCTCTGCTCTCTCCTGGGCACAGCTTTGGCTGGTTGCCTGCAACACAGGAGAACAGTTTTGATGTTGGATATCTGTACATGGCATGGTCAAAGAAAAAAATGGAAGTCCTCAAAAATCCCTGGCTCTTGGTAGCAACAGTATTCCTGGCTACCAAGGAGGTGGGGGAATCACTTAGGTGCTGAAGACCAGCCTGGGCACCATAGTGAGATCCTATCTCAAAGTGACAAGAAGATGGTAGATCTAGGGGGAGTTAGGGTGAGGAGTGAGAGGTGGATGTGATCAAAATACATTGTATATATTCTAAAAGAATTAATAAACAAGACAGAAAAAAAGTCCATGCCTGTAGCCTCAGTAACTTCCTTTATGTATGAAAAACTTCCTTTGGCTAACAAGATAGCTCATTCCATAATCATGTGCTGCATGATTGATTGATCCCAAGAAACCCACAGAGTAGAGAAAGAAAACTGACTTTCCCAAGATGTCCTCTGATCTCTGTACATGTACCATAAAACACATGTGCCTGCACATACACATATAAGGCAAGAAAAAAATATATATTCATATCCCCATATATATATTCCTGTGGGGGTGGGGAGGGAGAGAGGGAGAGAGACTGAGACTGAGACTGATCTTCTTTGATGGAATCCATTTATAGAGAAGGGGCTATCTACGGCTTGGAGAGAGTTAAGAGTTGATCTTTGTGTTTCCATCTTGCTCTCGTTCCACTCTTGGATCCTGACTGGCCTTGTACTCTCTCATGGCATCTCTTAGGCAGACGTCTCCACAGAGTGCATGTGCTGATCACACTGGTTCAGGCCCCTTAGCTTATATCTAAGGAGACATTGCTTCCTTTCACAGGTGGAGTTGTGGTTTGAATGAAAATGTCCCCCACAGTCTCATATATTTGAATGCCTAGTCACCTGGGAGGCTCAGTAGTTGAAAGAATTAGAAGGCCTCGTTGGGTATAGGTATGGTATGGCCTTATTGGAGAAAGTGTGTCACTGGAAGTGGACTTTGAGGTTCAAAATCCCATGTTTGGCCTAAGCTTACATCTGCTGCCTGTGGATTAGGATGGAGAACTCTTAGACCCTTCTTCAGCACCATGTCTGCCTGCATGTTGTCACATTCCACGTCATGATGATTATGGACTGACATCTAAAACTGTAAGCAAGCCCAAGTCAATCACTTTCTTTGAGTTGCAGTAGCCATGGTGTTTCTTTGCAGCAATAGGACAGTAATTAAGACAGTTGGGAACCCAGAGACTGGAAGCAGCATCCTCTGAGCTCTGTTGTCCTAATCCCACCTTGTCCATCTGAGGTGTCCCTTAGGATCATTGCTCTGACATCTGTCCAAAGTGACAGAGAGGAATAAGTAAACCAGTGATTTAGGCAAGCCATTTGCCTCCTTTTCTATGAATGCCAGCATGTCTGTGACTCTTCTCTCTTTAGGGTTTGGTATGGGGGTACAAATGGTCTAAATCTTGGGGCTACATGTCACTTCTCTTGACATACTAGATCTGTTTCCATAGGGCTGGTGATCACATTTTCCCCAGAGAGAAGATGGCAGATGAATACAGTGAAATCATTCAAGCAAATTGATAATGAGAAATACAGAAGCAAAGACTGCCAGACATCTTGAAATCTGGCTCTGCAACTCATTATTTTATTCATGAATTCAAGGAATATTTATTAAAAGCCAAGTCTGCCAGGCATGGAGTTGCTGCTGGCATAAGCAAAATAGGTCAGAACAGCCGTAGCTTGCTTTGATAAAGCTTTTTCTGATTTTTGATCCATTCCCTGATCAATCTGGATTCCAACAATTGTAACTGGAGTTTAAATGCAAAACCCTGGGTACTGGCTGTAATCAGGCTTGTGGCTACTTTGTGGGTTCTTTTTTCTTTCACCCTTTTAACCCCCTAATACTAGATAGGAGAGAAGAAAAGATGGAAGAAAGAGGGGGTGTTGTTATCTTAGGCTGCTTCCTGCTGATTAGGGGCATCTAGTTCCTTGGCAGTTTTGATCTTCGTCATCAGGATATCTAATTTCTTCTTCTTGTTTTTTATTTGCATATGACTATATAAACAAATTGCAACCAACAGCATCCAACCAAAAAACAACTCACATACCTCTTGGCTGTAGCATTTATATATCCTCTGAAAAGTTCCCACAATTCTAGACATCATATACTTGAGGGAACTATCTGCTCCTGGCAAAATTACGCCCCTGCTAGAGCACCAGGCAAATCATAATCAGCTGCTGTGAAGCAGCCCAATATCCCCACATCTGGGATCAAAACAAAAACATCATCTTAAAATATTTCTGTGGGTTTTTTGTTTGTTTGTTTGTTTTATTTTGAAAGAGACCAAAATTCTCAGTACGTATGGGAGCACCATCAAACTAGGCTGGGCAGGTCCCAAGCAAGGTGATCTGCAGGCATTGCTGTAGCCTCTCCTTCATGACCGTTCTCATCCTGGGGTGGGATGTTCTTCAGACTTGCCTCTTACTTGGGGATAATGTCAGACCCTTGTCATAAAGGTATTTATGAATCAGTCCTGCTGCTCTTGGAACCCAAGATAATTCAAGAGAAAAGATGAAGGGCAATGACTTATCTCTGTGCCTTCAACCTTGAAGGGGGACGATGCAAGTTAGATAGGGGGTGGTCAGTTAGGAGTCTGATCCAAAGAAGAGAAACAGAAATAAAACTATGTCAGACTCTCATCCTCCTCGAATGATACAAAGTTCTGCTATCCACTCCAAATGTAGCCTTACCCCATCAGACTGCAGCTACAATATTCTTTGTGTGTCTTCCAGGCTGAGCCTGAAAAAAGCACTTCCCTACATGGCCCTATTTGAGCAGTGTGCCCCAGAAGCTGTCTTAGTTCAAGTACTCTATTTCAAAGGAAAGTTTTCCAACCATGTTTGTGGGTAGGGTGAGGATCTTTCCCTAAAGGCAACTTTTCTTCTGCCCAATTGATTTCCAGTGTTTGAAGTTTCTCTTTACCTGCTTTAATCCTTTTGACAATTACAGCCATCTTGTCCGTACCAG
>JADRCD010198339.1:0-11631 GCA_019843815.1 Montemys delectorum | reverse complement strand
CTTGCCTTTGAAGCATAGATGTTCAGAATTGAGAGTTCATCTTGGTAGATTTTTTTTTTCTTTGACAAGTGTGAAGTGTCCTTCCTTACCTTTTTTGATAACTTTTGGTTGAAAGTCGATTTTATTCTATATCAGAATGGCTACTCCAGCTTGTTTTTTGGTACCATTTGCTTGGAAAATTGTTTTCCAGCCTTTTAATCTGAGGTACTGTCTGTCTTTGTCACTGAAGTATGTTTCCTGTATGCTGCAAAATTCTGGGTCCTGTTAATATATCCAGTCTGCCAGTCTATGTCTTTTTATTGGGAGATTGAGTCCATTGACATTAAGAGACATTAAGGAAAAGTGATTGTTGCTTCCTGTTTATTTTGTTGTTATAGGGAGAATTACGTTTGTGTGGCTATCTTCTTTTGGGTTTGTTGAAAGAAGATTACTTTCTTGCTTTTTCTAAAGTGTAGCTTCCCTCCTTCTGTTGGAGTTTTCCATTTATTATCCTTTGTAATTTTATTAAATTTAGCTAATTTAATATTTTAATATTTAAAATATTAAAATTTAGCTGGCCAACTCTCTGTGCTCCTGCTTCTCTCAACTCACCAACTCTCTGGTCTTTCTGGGCCACAGAGCTCCAGCCTGGTGCTCTCAACTCTTTAGTCTCTGGCCAGCCAAATCTCCTGCAGGGACAACTCTCGCTACCACACAATGCCCCACACACCCCACATTCAGCCATCACAACACTGAATTACCTAGTAGAATCAAAACTCTTAATGTTTATAGTTAACCAATCAGATTTATGTATCAACAAAACCACAATTTATATGATGCCAATACAATAATTTCAGAGCCAATTGATAATGATAAAAGCTTTATACCAATTATTCTAACCTTATGAAATCATAACTTTGGCTGATTCAGGCCAAGCTGGTTCACATCCACTTCCATTCTCCTCTCTCTCTTTCTTCTACACTCCCCATCTCTGCAACTCTTAGCTCTGCCTCCCTTTCCCTGTCCAACCACAAGCCTCCTGCTACCGTAATGTGACTGAACAGGGAAAATCCTGCAACATTCTCTACCTGCTGGATATTTCTTAACTACAAATACCTGTGAGTTAAAATCCTGAACTTGTGATTTGCAAACTACACGATGAAACAATGGCAGTTTAACTATAATTTTTAAGTCTGCTTTGCAACTCTAGAGCACAACCATAACTTTTGAAAGCAAAACTCAACCTCCAACAAACAATCCACTCTCTCCCAAAACACCAAGTGAGTCACCCCCCCCCCCATACTACAAAATTTGGCTACCAGTTCCTGCACATGAAAGCATGATAGTGCAGCCTCTAATTCCTAAACAGTGCCCTAAATCCTTTCTTTTATGTGTCTCATTTCTAGGATAAGAATTACATAAAATATCCCAATTTAGACATATCTTTAGAGACCTGTTTCCCTGGGTTGGTTTATGCCACATGTTACTGTCTAGAATGTCTCTGATCCCAAAACACTTTTTACTGTTACTTGGTCCTCCTACAAAGTTTATTCATCTCTGTTGAGAAGTCTGGTGTAATTCTAATAGGCCTGCCTTTATATGTTACTTGACCTATTTCCCTTACTGCTTTTAATATACTTTCTATAATATGTGCTTTTGAGGTTTTGATTATTATGTGATAGGAGGAATTTCTTTTCTGTTCCAATGTATTTATTGTTCTGTTGGATTCTTGTATCTTTATGGGCATCTTTTTCTTTCAGTTAGGGAAGTTTTCTATGACATTATTAAAGATGTTTAGTGGCCCTTTAAGTTGGGAGTCTTCACTCTCTTCTATACCTATTGTCCTTAGATTTGGTCTTCTCATTGTGTACTGGATTTCCTGGATGTTTTGGGTTAGGAGCTTTTTGGATTTTGCATTTTCTTTTACTGTTGTGTCAATGTTTTCTATGGTGTCTTCTGCACCTGAGATTCTCTCTTTTATCTCTTGTATTCTGTTGGTGATGCTTGCATCTGTAACTCCTGATCTCTTTCCTAGGTTTTTTATCTCCAGGGTTATCTCCCTTTGTGATTTCTTTATTGTTTCTATTTTCATTTTTAGATCCTGGGTGGTTTTGTTCAATTCCCTCACCTGTTTGATTGTGTTTTCCTGTAGTTCTTTAAGGGATTTTTGTGTTTCCTCCTTAAGAGCTTCAAGTTTTTTACCTGTGCTCTCCTATATTTCTTTAAGGGAGTTATTTATGTCCTTAAAGTCCTCAATCACCATCATGAGATGTGATTTTAAACCAGAGTCTTGCTTTTCTGGTGTGTTAAAGTATCCATAGCTTTTTGTGGTGGGAGAACTGGGTTGTGATTATGCCAAGTAGCCTTGCATTCTGCTGCTTATGTTCTTGCCCTTGCCTCTCACCATCTGGTTATGTCTGGTGTTAGTTGGTCATGCTGTCTCTGACTGGAACTTGTCCCTCCTGTGAGCCTGTGAACCTGTGATCTTCAGTGTGTTAGCACTCCTGGGAGATCAGCTCTCTCCAGGCAGGATTTGGGTGTAGAGAGCTGTGTTACAGGGTTAGCTCCTGGGCACTGATGGAGACCAGAAGGACCTTGCCCCTGGCTACTTCACAGTGCCTGTGCCCTGTGTGCTTCTGGAGGGTCTCTCTTTGGCCAGTTATTGAAGCAAAAGTGGTTGTATCACCTTTGAACTTAGGAGTCACAGCACTACTGTGAGACCAGCTCTCTTCAGTCAAGATTTGGTTATAGAGTGCTATGGCACACCCTTAGCTCTAGGGCACAGATGGAGACACAATTGATTTTCAACAAAGATGGGTCAATCCATTCAGTAAGTGAGAAGAATTAGCTTTAATGGACAGTGCTGAAATAACTAGTTATTCAAGGAAAAATAATGTAATTAAGCTCCTGATCACATCAAAGCTCAACTAAAAACAAAGAAAGTAACTCAAAATGGATCAAAAACTGAAATTTAAGAGCTAAAACCATACAATTCTTTCAATAAAACAAAGACGAAAAATATTCATGACCTTGAATTTGGCAAAGACGCCTTTAGATACAACTACAAAAGAATGAGCCAAAGAAGAAAATAATAAACTGAACATCACAAAAATTGAAAACCTTTTGTTCTTCTAAAGATGCCCATGAAGAAAGTTAAAAACAACACAGCAGACAGGGATTGCTTTTCCAATCATGTATTGGATAAAGTTCTTACATCTGAATTGTATAGACACATACAACTCTGGAATGATGACCACAATAACTTTAAAATGATATAATCATCTTAGTAAATATTTTATGAGGAAGACATACAGACAATTCATACATAAGAAGTTGCTCCACACTTTGAGTCATAAATGAACTGAAGATAGAAATGATGATGATGGACCCTGTTCTGTGTCCTAGGAGAGCTAAAATCCAGACATTAGAGGGTAAGAAATGCCAACAGGCTGGTAATATAGCTGGTAGAATGCTTGCCTAGGATGCACAAAACTATGATTCAGTTTCCAGCTCTCAGAAGATCCAAAGGGAAGGAGGAAAAATTCAAGGTAATGGTTATACTGAGATATATGAGAGCCTGACTCTAAAACAAATCATACATGGAGAAGCTAATCTCTCATACATTTTTGAAAGGATGCAAACTGGTGTAGCTGCTTTGGTGAACAATGGGATAGATCCTCAAATTACTAAACAGAAACTATCTCAGAATCTCTATCTTGTGTGTGTGTGTGTGTGTGTGTGTGTGTGTGTGTGTGTGTGTGTGTGTGCGTGCATGTGTGTATGTGTCTGTCTGACTGACTGAGTGTCTTTTTGTCTATCTCTGTGTGTTCACACGTGTGCACATCCACTTATGTCTGTGTGAGAAAAATCTACAAAAAATGAAATAAGACTCTTGGGGCTGGCTAGAATGGAGAAACAGGGAAGTGAAAAATTTCTAGAAATGACTATGTTGATGCTTACATCTATCTATGAATATATTAAAAACATTGAATTATACACCTTAACCTAGTGACTGCATGGTATATGTATTATGTGTCAGTAAAACTGTTCTCTACAATAGAAATCTGGACATGTACTGTTTGAACTCAAGGAAAATCACACTCAAACCATCTTATCAAGTGTGTTGCTAAGGACAGGTCATGGGAACCTGAGACAGGCCAGGTGAGTTCTGAGACAACTCTTCAAGGGAAAGCAAGTGCCTTTCTTGGACTCTTTCCATTTATATAAAACCATACATATTATCTTTATGCTGAATTTGCACACAGCCAAGACTTGAATCCTCATGATGGTATCATCCTTCTGGACTTAGTCACTGATTCATGGTATTGGTATGAACTAAAAATAAACAGAAATATACATAGATTAATGTACTACTTAAATTTCTGCTTCAAAGTTGTTAATTTTAACTGCTTTAAATCTTGAAAGAAACTAGGTGTTTCACTGTTCACTTGCCTCAAAATTCTTTCCTTTTTTTAAAGGTAACTATTCATACATTTCAATTAGTTTTTAAAATACAGCTTAAATAAACAGGAGCTAACATTTTAAATGTAATGAAGCTGTATAATGCATATTTTATAGTTTTCTTAGAAAATTATTAGTTTTTTCAATTTTTATTGATTATTTTATTTATTTACATTTCAAATGTTGTGCCCCTTCCCAGTTTCCCCTCTGCAAATGCCCTGTCACAACCCCCTTCCCCCTACTTCTATGACAATGCTCACCCTCCCACCCACCCACTCCCACCTCACTGCTCTAGTATTCCCCCATACTGGGGCATCAAGCCTTCACAGGACCAAGGGCTTCTCCTCCCATTGGGTTTCTCCATGTGTACTCCTTGGTTGTTGGTATAGTCCCTGGGAGCTCTGGGGAGTCTGGTTGGTTGATATTTGTTCTTCCTATGGGAATGCAAACTCCTTCAGCTCCTTCAGTTCTTTTTCTAACTCCTCCATTGGGAACCCAGTGCTCAGTCAAACGTTTGGCTCTAAGCATGCCCCTCTGTATTTGTCAGGCTCTAGAAGAGCCTATCAGAAGAGAGCTATATCAGGCTCCTGTCAGCAAGCACTTCTTCACATCGCAATAGTGACTGGGTTTGGTGGCTGAAGATGGGATGAATCCCCAGGTGACATAGTCTCTGGATGGTCTTTCCTTTCTCTGTTCTACTCTTTGTCCTTTTATTTCCTTTAGACAGGAACAAAAAGAGGGGGACAAGATCAGATGAGGGAAGAGATGGGGGAAATGTACAGAGGGTCAGGGATTGAACAGAGGTATGTAGCAATGGGGGTTGGGGAATTGGGGTAGCCAACAGAAAGTCCCAGAAAACAAGATGGCAAGAGGCTCCCAAGAACTCGGTGAGGATGACATTAACTTAAATGCCCCACAAAGGAGAGGGAGAACCTGTAGAGATCATATGAAAAGGTTAGGCATAGCCCCCAGTTGAGTGATGTGCCCACCCACTCTTCACGAAATTCTTTCAAATCTTGTTATATCATTTATTATGCCTTGCATTCTCAAGGAAAAAAAATAATGGATTGACCAATAACTGTGTGTCAGTAATATTTTTAATTGTCATGATTCTTAATAATAAGTATCAAATCCCATGTTTTGTGTTAATATGCAAAGGAATAGCACAAAATAATGGCCAATATTCTTGAGTAATTGAAAATCCCAGGTTATCTGCTTAAATCAGATTGTTGTTGATAATTTAAAATTCTGTTTTTCTATATCTATACATAATATTTATCCACATGTACAATAGGCTATCTATGGTTTATAACTTCTTATACAACCAGAGAGCTGCCAAGTTAATGGTTATTAGTTGATAGTTAACTATCAATTATCCTTTTTTTTTTCATTTTGCAGGGCACTGGACGCTTCAAAAAATACATGCTAAAGTTTGATTTGTATAGGACAGATGTTTCTGGATGCTGGAGATACACCAGTAAACAATGCAAAGTTCCTGTTGTATAGGAGCTAAAATTCAATAAACAAAGGCAGAAAAGTTAAGGGGAGAATTATTATGAGTCTTTAAGAGTATCTGATAGAAGTAAAGACTTCAAAGGAGACACTGAGTTGAATCACAAGACAGAGGCTATGTTCATGTGAAACTGGAGTGTGTGTGTGTGTGTGTGTGTGTGTGTGTGTGTGTGTGTGTGTTTGTGTGTGTGTGTGTATGTGTATGTATATGTGTATGTGTGTATGAATGTACTTTTCACAAAAGATGCAATCTACTTCATTGAATGTAGGCTCAGAGTAAGGCTAATATATGTTGATCCATAAAGTCATAACCCTCTTAAGGTTCACGGGAATCCTTTTGCCCTTTTTCCCTGGAAAGAATTTTATCTTTCTCATGAGATGTTTGAGTGACTTGAAAATCATCCCTAAGAGTAGGGAGGAAATAGAATCTCCTAAGTCTATTGAGTCTCCTGGGAGTTCTCTTTCCCTAGAGTACTGCCTATCCAAGACAAATCAGGAAACCGGCCCATTTTGCTGCAGCCTCACCAAGAACATGCCAATTCAATTTGGCAAGCTCAAAATGGCAAACATAATTTGGAATACACAAGCACTCCATACCTTGGATGTTCCTAACATCAGAGCAGAATTCCCAAGAGTTTTGAAGTTCAGCCAGTCAAAGCAAATGTCTGCAGATCCTCTCGACAGAAAGCAGACACCCCATCACTGTTATATTTAGCTGCAGAGTCACTGTAGGGCCCATGTATCAAGCACCTTGTAGAATAAATACCTGGTATCTTACAATGCCCAGAGATGCAACATCATATTAGTCTGTCCTATGGAAAATGGCTGTTGTCTTGACAGGAGAGGGAGTAGAATTACATGATGTAAACAGTACCATGCAACCAGTCAGAAAGGATCAGCTAGTAGAGTGATGACCAGAACATAGCCCTTTCATCTGAGTTCATTATCTGGAATGCAGGCTTTACTGTTAAGTCTGGTTCCCTCCGGCTTGCTGCAGCTACTCAGTGACAGTAGGAAGAACTGAAGGATAGTTGCTTAATTCTGGCTTCTACTCTACTTGTGCTCCTGCGTAACATGTGTCCTAAAGTCTATCTCACTTTGATATAATTTGAGGCTTCAAGTTTGTTCTTCAAGGAGGAAGTTGATGGAGAGAGACAAAGCCTGGGCCATTCTATAACAGGGAAATGAAAACTTCCCCAGGAGGTCACTTGCAAGTCTGCTGAAAACTAGTTGGCTGAAGCACTGTTACTTGGTCATCCCTAGATACAGGCAACAACAAAATAAAGGGTTTTGCTTAGGACTTAATGGAAAAAGACAAAGGAAGATTAAGCATTAATATCTCCTATGTTAGGTGACCATAGAAATAGCTCCTGAGTTAGGTGGTCATCAACCATGCCCAGTATGTGGCTGCATGAGGTTAGTTTTTAAAAATAATCTGTCTTAATATTTGTTGTAAATTAAAATTATCATTTTAATAGACTACATCTAGTTTGCTATAGACATAAAATGTAATTAATTTATATATTAATATTATATATATATAATTATAACATATATAATACTAATATGTTTGTATGTTACATATATATCCTATTAAATATCATCATTCTGAACCTGTTGCTTTTCTACAGTGTACTTACCAGTGAGATTCCTTAAGCTTTCCACCAATGCTTCTTGTCTCTACATTCTTTTACCACATAGTTATGTTTTACTAATTCTCCCTTCCCCATAATTCCTTTCGTGCTCCTTTCTTGTTTGTTTGTTTTGAGATGAGGTCTCATGAACACAGCCCATGCTTGCCCTGCAGTTAAGAATGACTTTAAAGTCCTGGTCCTCTCGCCTCCATTTCCCAAGTGCTGGGATGGGAGGAAGGCATCCCTATACCAGTTTGGCCTTTTTAATTTATAATAGAAATTTTAAAACAAATTCAAATTAAAGAATATGTTTATATATGTATCCATATATATATATATATCACCTGCAGAAATTACCCTTAGGGAGAAGCAATAAAATTGATTTGTTTTAACTAAAACGAATGAACTCAGGGATTAGTGCCACATATTAGAGACATTGAGAATAAGAGGGATAACTCCACTTTTAAAACTAAACCTAAAAAATGAAAGCCTAAATTACAAATAAGTAAAAAACAAACAAAACAAAAAGGCTAGGTCCACATGCCACTAAAATACCCCATCTCTACTCATCAGAGCAAGATTTATTCCCTGATTAAGGATTAAATGCCACAAAAACTTATCGATAATAATGAACAAACTTAATTCTTATTCACTTGGGCTTGTATTCTGTAACTGAAAAACATTTTCTAAATTCTAGTCCCTTACACAAGTCTTACCAGCTTAGTGGGTCTGCCATGGGAACCTAAGCGTAAAGCTCTTTAAATAAAAACCTGCCTCTTCTGTCAGAGAGTTTTGACAGTTTGGGCCCTCTGCTGTCTTTCCTTTAAGGTGAATCTTCGAAAGGGTTAAGAATCATTTCCAGTTAAATAAATGTCTCAAGAATAAATCTAGTAATTCATATGTAGCGCAGTAAGGGAGTAGTGTTCATTCAGCTACTATTCATTCATTCACTCATTCATTCATTCATCTAATAAATGTCTCTTAGGTCCCATTATCATCTTATTACTAAGTCTCTCAGTGTGAAGAGGTTGGTAAGAAGCCAGAATTAAGCAAGCCCACACCCTGAAAGCTTTGTGTTTGAATCAGGTAGAAATTGATTATACGCCAAAATCTGGAGAATAAGACTGCCAATCTAAAGCATATTTGTAAGAGTGTGTAGTGGCAGAATTGTGGGTGGGAAACGGGCTGGCTGAAAGGATGTCTATATGTGTATTTTTATCACCCATGTGTTGGATGAGGCTGAGAGCTGCCAGATAGCTTCTCGACAGCTTGGCGTTACTGTTGGGAACAGGTCCATGTATGGAAGCGAAAGCCGAAAGGCACAGATAAGCTAAGAGCCAGCTATGCAGCCATGCTCACAGACACTAAGGACAAGCTTCCAGGGTCCTTTCTTTCTGGTCAATCTGGAACAGCCTTCAGAGGTGGTCGGTTTCTCGTTCAGCCCATGCAGATAGAGACGGCTTGACAAAGGTAGGTGCAAAGCTTTTATGAAACTTACAGAAGAGATGATATGCCGCTACTCCCAGCAGAGCCCTTGATGTCCTTAAGGGAGGATGCCAAAATATTTTTGAAAAAAAAAAAAAAAAAACTAGAGAGAGACTGAGATTTGGGTTGAGGTTGATGACTGAGGTATTTAACACCTACTCCTTCACCAAGCAGGGCAGTTTAACTGCTAAGAGAAAGAAACAACCCAGATTGGCTAGCAAATTAAATCTCTTTTCCCTGGGTCACTCATCATTCAGATTTGTGTGAACCAAGTTTTTCCTTAATATTGCCAGCATGTTTTGGAATGGGCTACATGAGGTTCTGCTATACTCTGTGTGCTTTAGGGTAGGGTGAGTGTAATGTGTGGTCTTTTTAAATGCTCCTTGGAAGCTTAGCAAATACATGTGTGGCTAGTTCTCCTTGGATGAACAAGGGAAGGTTGGTAAAAGGCATTATTATTTTTAGCAACTGAAGTCAGTTTTTCAGCTTTTCTCAGCAGCGCATAGATTGGTCACATCCTGTTCAAAGATTTCGGGTTTGTTTTCACAAGCATGTTACATGTGAGTTAAAATGGCTGCATTTTTCTAAGTATTCTTGGCACTTTTTTCTTCTTTCTTCACTGTAGAGGTACAGAGTCTTAACCACTTGAAAGGAGATTCTTCTAAACATTATCATCATTTTCTTAGTCATGCTTTGATAATCGTGGCTTGCACCAGAATAGGAAAAGCTCCCACTCCAGAATTCAAGGTCAAAGGATGTACATAAAGACGAGAGTAACAACACAGGCCTGTGACTACTTTACTTTCTGGAAAGCCAGTTAACCAGCCAATCATGTTCATTGGATTTTAACATGCCATTCCACATAGTTGTCAAACTGTGGTCATTAAATAAATGAAATTTGGCCTCTGGATTTATACTGTTAAGCACTATATGTGTATGATTCAAGTCAGATTTGACCTGTTCCTCATTTACTTCAGGTTTCACTTGTGTAACATAAGATGTTGTGGGGGGGGGGCAGAAATATTTAATGTGATTAGATTTCTTGGGTGACAAACATGACATGGAAAATAATGAATAAATAAGTATTGTTTGATATACTGTTCAGGGAAATGTCCTCTGGGTATATTAGATTTCTGGGGAAAAGTTTGACAAATGTAGAGGAAGTATATACATAGTGTTTTTGTCTAAGTTATATGTGCTTGACTTCACTTAAACAAACAAACAAAAAATGAAGCAGGAAAAGAGGAGATGTGGTTTTATTTCAATGGTACAATATTACTACCATGAGACAGAACTTAAGAATGGAATTTGCATTAAACTACTATTTTATCAATCTATTTACATTGGTAATACATTAAGTGTATAACACATTTACACTTAGCAGTTTTCTTTCTAAGGTAGATTAAACTGTACTAAAGAATACTAATATTCTGGGAGAGAGAAAGAGAGAGGTAAAAAGAAAAAGAAGGGGAAAGAAAAATAAAAGAAACGGAGAGGGGGGAGAGAAAAGGGAATGGGAGGGGAGGGGAGGAGAGAGACTAGGAGAGGGTAGAAGAGAGCAGGAGAGGAAGAGAGGGGAGGAGAGAGGAGAGCAAAGCTGTCATAACTTTAGCTAAAGTAGAACAGGCCTGGAAAAGAACAAAAGAGTGGCTCTAAAATGCTTAACTAAACATCACATACCAGCTGGCTTTCAGAAAGAAACAGCACAGCAGGAACCCTCCCAGGTCTCAGTGTATAGAAGGGTCATATAGAAAGGCTGCTGCTGCTGGCAGCAGCACTGAAGAGATGCGATGCATACCTGTTGCTGGCTGCTTCTCTCTCACTTGTAGCCAAGCACATTTCAAATTCACACTCATGTGAAATGTCTGTGCCTGTTTTCCCCCTCATAAACAAATTTAAGAGACAACTCTAAGTGATAGAAATGATTGGCTGCTATTTTTATATGTAGTATGTAACATTAATGACTATCAAGCTCCTTGTTCTTCTAATTTGTGACATATATTTGAAGTTCCATACATTTATTCCATTTATATTGATCATATCCATCCCTCACTGCCTCCCTCCAACTTTACCTAGAGCATGCATACTATCTCACTCTAAGGTTGATATTCAACCCAAGGAAATAATTCAGAGTACTATGACTTTATTTTGTCAATTTGACACAAGCTACAGTTGTCTAAGAGGATCGCCAATTGAGAAAATGCCTCCGTTAGATTGCCTGCAAGCAACTGTGAAGTGCATTTTCCTTATTAATGATTGACAGGCTTGGGGACAGTGCTAACTTGGACAGGTGGTATTGAGCTGTATATGAGATCGGGCTGAGCAAGCCATGCAGAGAAAACAGTCCTCTGTTTCCGTTGCTGACTCCAGGCGCCCAACTTAGCTTTCTGCCCTGACTTCCCTCAATAATGAAATACGACCTGAGACTTGTAAGATGAAATAAATCCTCTATTATCCAATTTGTTCTTTTGGGTTTTTTTTGTTTGTTTGTTTGTTGGTTGGTTGGTTGGTTGGTTGGTTGGTTGCTTGCTTGCTTGCTTGCTTGCTTGCTTGCTTGCTT